>WOXC01009233.1:0-225908 GCA_011680675.1 Gymnobelideus leadbeateri | reverse complement strand
AAATAAGTTCAGATCTAAGTAATTGGAAAAAAACATCATTTGCTCATGGCTGGGTTGAGCTAATATAATATGAATGACAATTTTACCTAATTTAAATTACATATTTAGTGCCATACCAATCAATTTAACAAAATTTTACATTATAGAACTAGAACAAATAATAACAAAATTATTTTGGATGATCAAAAGGTCTAGAATATCAAGGGAATTAATGAAAAGAAATGCTAAGGAAGGTGGCCTAGCTATACCAGATTTTAATCTGTATTATAAAGCAGCATTCATTAACACTACTTGTTTCTGGCTGAGCAATAGAGCAATGGATCAATGGAGATAAATAGTAATTTTTAATTTTAAATTCTTCAGAATCATCTTGGATCATTTGAGTGATCAGAATATTTAGTTGCTCATTTTACCATTACTGTATACAATCTTCATACACACACATTTTTCCATATGTGTGTATGTGTGTATATGTTTATTAATCTCTTCCATTTAAATTCTTGTTTTATTCCTAATAAATTTTATTTTATAAATTATTATTCCTAATAATACTGTTTTTTCTTACCTGTACACATTCATTTTTGGAAGTTTGATTAATATGTCACTGAATTAGTTAACTATGTTACTAACTTAGAATTTCAATTAATATTTCACCAATTATTTGTTATTTAGATACATCTTTACTTTTTCTGAGAAATGTTTTGTGTTTCTGTTCCTATTGTTCTTCATTTTGTCTTGGTAGGCAGATTTCTAAGTATTTTATATTGTCTGCTGTTATTTCAAATGTAATTTCTCTTTTTATCTCTTCCTGCTGGACTTTGTTGGTAACATATAGAAAGGCTAAAAATTTATGTGGGTTTATTTTATATCTTGCAATTTGCCTTGGTCAGAGTAACACAGTCAATATTTGCCAGAGACAGGTCTTTCAGTTCATATCATCTTGACTCTGAAACTAGCTATTTGCACATTATATCACACTACATGCTAATGATCACATGAGTATATATTTCCTTTTAACACTCATGAATTTGTTATATTCCTTGAAGCTAAGGACTGTTTTCATGTTTGTCTGCATTCCCATTGCTTCTCAATTTTTTTTAAACTTGTGCTGTGATTATATTTCTATAAGCTGCTTCCATCAAGGCAGGCCTGTATTTTCTCTTCCAGGTAAGTCTCAGAAAGCTGTGAAGGGTTGGATGACAGATGGTGGAAATGAGACAGAGGACAAGTTCTACAACTTGCTTAGGGTCCCATATTAGTATATATTAGAGGAAGAATTTGAACTAAGAATGATTCTGAGGTTAATTGACTCTCATTAGAAAAACATTACTTTAAATAGAATAGCCACTTAATCAACAATTATTAAATTGAATTGAATGGAAGGCAATTCTTGTGTAGTAGAACAACAACAACAACAACAAAAAAGAAACAATTCAGAAAAACTTAGTTTGATATGGGTTCTGTCTTCCTCTTGCTACATGTGTGACATTATTTTCCCCATCTGTAACATTAGTGTAATGATAGTTGAATAACCTCTCACACATGGTTATTATAAGGATCAAGTTAGATAATGTATTTAGACAGCTTTGCAAATGAGAAAACTATATAAATATGAGTTATTATTATAAACATCTGATAGTATACTCCCAGAATCATGAATGTTAAATGAAGAGATTTGATTTCTAACTAGTATTGGTTTTTATTTATCTTAGATACCATGGATTCTCATTTTTAAAGGACTTTGGGCTCCTAAGCCTACAAGGGTGCTATGAATACTTTGAACCATGGATCAATTGAGAATTCAGGATTCTTACATTAATTTACCAATAAAAGAGCATTAGATAGGAATGCTAGGTGAACTTGGAGTTCACAGTTATGTAAACTGTTTTCCATTTCAAAAACCTCCCTATTATTTCTCTGTGCATTACAGAGAAGGTAGAAGGATTTTTTATTTAACCAAGGTTTGAATTCCTTCTTATACATGCCATTCTATAATAAGATTGTATCTAGAATTTTTTTCCTACGTATAGAAACCATTCCTGTTAATGTGCTCATACCGAAGAGAATAAAGGCATGTTGTAAGAGCTATGGAATCTTTCTCACTTTTTTAAAGGTAAGTTTAAGATGAGTAATAACCTTTTAAGTAGATTGATATCTTTTTTTTTCTGGGTAAGAATTTATACCGGGTCATTCATGGTATCTGCCTGGTTCCCAGTGGGCAAAAATTCACTTCAATGAATTATATTCCATAACTCAGAAAGCATTGTGCCTCTAGCTCAGAGTCCTAGGCATCAAAATAAGAGGAAATGGAATTATTTGTTTGCCTGAGGAAATGGAGGCACGTTTACTTATGCCTTAGTTTTGGCCAAGTGGTGTAAGAAAATCTGGGCTATATCTTTCTTTGTCAAACCTGGTTGTTCCTTATGATACTATTTCAATTTCTTATTCTACCCACACTTCACCTCGCACAGTCAACTAATCCATTTCTTTTATGCACTAAAAAATAAATCTCTGGTACTCCTACACTTCTGACTTTATCAAACTTGAATAAATGACAGTCAAAAATGTGGCATTTCTTTAAAAAAATACAAAAAAGAATTCCTTTAACAAGCGGTTTATATTCTTCAATGCCTATTAAAAGTCTTGAGTAACAGACTTTTCAAATTTACATATATATATATATTTATATATGATATATATTATATATATAATACATACATATATGTTCATTTATATGTGCATATATGTATACATGAATACATGTACAGATATATGCCTTTAAATTATATAATTGACAAGCACTATTTGACACTATGCAAATAACTATCCAACTGCCCACTGGTGTGTGCTCTTGCCATATGACCCTACATTTGGCCTTTTCCCACATTTTTTGTGTCAAAATTCTGGTTCCAGTGTGAATTAACTTCCCACTGTCCACTGGTATACCATGGTAACACATAATCCTCTGATCACAAATGTAATTCCTGTGAAGTCCAGTGCCAGCAGTCTACTTCTGTGATTTAATCCTAGAAAGGATTCATTGCTCCCTCACCTTGAAGAGACTTTTATACTCTACTCTGATATTTGGGTCATTCATTTCCTGTATTTTCTTCTGTACACTATCCAGAGGCATATAACTTTCACAAATTTGCTCTGTGAATTCTGAGTGTATCCTAAAAGGAAAATAGGAGATCTGATGTGATGTGAGGAGTAACTCACTCAACAAATGCTTTTGCTACTGAAATGCTAAAGCATAAGGCTGATCCTTCGAGGACTAACTCCTTATTTGGTCAAATACCATTGTACAAAAAAAAAGGTTAACCATGTACAGTATGTTGTTAATCAGGATATTCAAGTCCTAATTATAGAATGATACTACCTTCCTCTTCCCTGAAACCATCATTCCAATTTGCTCTTAAATTTATTAACTGAATCAATATTAATTATTCCACAATCAGGAGGACCTGTACTTCAATTTGTTTCCGACATATTTCTAACCCTGCATTTGTAAGAGTACAGTATTATTCCCCCAAAACCACACCTTAGCAATTGCCACACTGTCTGAATTATGCTTCAATTAATTTCCATGAAGCAGTAGGTATATATTATACAAAAAACAAAAACCACATAGATTAATGGACCTTAAAATTTCAGTCCTAGAAGGAATGATAATGATCATCAAGGTCAATCTCATTATGGGTATATTTGTAATTAAGACTTTCCCCAGGCCATACCACCCCACATATACACAAACAAACAGAACCAAAAACAAACAAAAACTTGAGGCCTAGACCAGAATAACTTTAACAGTAAAAATGACAACAACAATGGTATCATTTATATTAAACTTAAACGTTTGAACTCCACTTTAATGAACTTATATCTTTTTATTCCAACTCTGAAAGAGATTCTATAACTTATCAGTGATCACACAATAAATGTTTAAGGTCAGATTTGAACTGATGTCTTTTTTGATTTCAGATCTAACATTCTGCAAGAAGTATTTTCTGATACTTCTATGTCCCCTGAGTGACAGAATGAAGGATTAGACATTTTCTCTAACACTTTTGACTCTTTTAATCTCTCCAAAGCAAAATTATGTGCCAAAGTAAAAGCAACTTCAGTTACCTCAAATGTCTAGGATACCCAGAAGCCAAAAGAAGGTTGGGAAAAAATGAACTGATTCTCACTGAGCTCACCTAGCACCTCTCTCCCACTTCCCACACTACTGGCAGTGAGACTACACTAGCAGACCTAACCCAAATAGGCTTATTACAAAACCTGCTCACATATTGTTGACTCTCTCCCTCTTTCCAGTGCTATGGAAATCCTGGATCCAGGTAGGACAAATTTACAATTACAGTGAGAAAGAGCCAGACAACCATTGCTCCTTAGGACCACTATACTGCTGGAGGTCAAACCCTGGAACTCCAGTGGTGCCAAGCTCTGAAATTCCAGTTATAGACCAAAAATATAATGAATGCAGGGAGTGTGACAAGATACAAAGATATGAATTGTGTGTGTATGGGTAGGGGCAGTGCAACAATTTAACAAGGCTGAGGGAAAAAAAAAATATAGAATCCAGCTGGGTAAGTTCTGATCACTAAAAAGAAAATTGGGGCAGAAATCTTGGCTGCCTGACCTATAAATTTTCCAATACGAGAGAAGACTGAGATGTTTTGAGACCTAGCCCCTAAGGAAACCACAATGAGAAGAAGGGGAGTGAGAATGTGATGATAGAGAAACTAAGAGGGGGTGCATAATGCTGAAATTGCAAAGATTTCAGAGACAAAAAGTATATTGCAAATTTTTAAAAATACTTTTAGAGTCTGATATTGACTTAGGGAAAGAAAATGCTCTCCATAATGATGTCAAAAGTTCTTTTTTGTTGTTTGTATTTTATTTCCAAATAGAGCATGGGAAATTTAAGTGTCATGTAATAATCAACTAACAAGATTTCTTATTTACCACATGCCCGGTTCTGACAAGAGGAAAGTTATGTCTTCAGCAATTTTCCTAAATCATTTTTTAAATATTGTTCTATACAGCGTAGGTCATATAATTTAGAATTTCTTATTTTGTGTCTGGGCCCAGGCCAGGCATACTTCACTTCCCTCAAAGCTTTGCTTTTAACTTTTCAAACTTCACCACTAGGCTCCTCTAAAGGCACCATCTCCTCTGTTTCAACCCGAAATGTGCTTTTAAGCTCCCTTTTTAGGCACATTCTTCCCCTTTTATTTGTAAATAATCAATAAATGCTTGTTGCCTGACTGCCTGAATTACTTAAGACAGTAACATGTCCAGTAATTTTCTAAACACATGACTAGAATTCATTTAGAGAAATGTATTTTTTAATTTGCTTGATTCTATCAACATTACTTGCCAAAATTTATTTTGCTGCCTTCCCTCCTTTGACAATATACACGCACACACACCAGAAAATTAGTTTAAAAATAAAATAGAATGGGTCTGGAGGAGAGAGAGACAGAGGCAGAGAGACAGAGAGGGAGACACCTGGCAGTGTCAATATTTGCAAGTGCAATTGGTGAGACTGATGAAATAAAAATTTGGCCTAACACAACTTCATTTGGTATTTTTTTCCCAAAACTTTTATAGAGATTTCAGGCAGCAAATTTCACTTTATCCATCTTTTACTCTGTCATTTATCAACCTCATCTTGAACCAAATAGACTTAGGAATACCAAAAATTTGACACACATTTATTGTAAATAATCAGCATTAATTTGTCATATTTGGACAATCAGGCACAGAATAGAAGAGTTTCCACATGAAAATAGGAAAATAAAAAACTAAGGCATTTCAAGATTGATAATATATTAAAATATCACTTGCCATCATGCTGTGGTAAATCTTAAATATTACAAATCAGAAAATAAACAGGGAGGAAATTTGGTCTGTATGATTTATATTGATAAGTCTCACTCAATAATTGTGCATCACATATAATATAGAAGAAAATCTAGAAATACCTGTTAACATTTCATAAATATCAAGATGCTGCCAAACTCCCTGCTTAACTTAAATCCACTAAAATGGATTTTTCCAGACTAACTTGGTCAACAATAGCATGTTTTCACTTAAGGGTTAACTCATATTGTGAAATCAGAGATTTTTAGATATATTAGATATTTCAAGCAATTAGATTTCCCCTTTCTGATATCTTATCTGTTGTTTCTCAACTAGAGAAGTTTCTGCAAGCAATTCAGCTTATGTGCTTAAATTGTTTCTCAGCAGGAAGGTTGCCCCTTCCCCCTGTGATGGCAATTGGGGTCAAGATAGAATTATTGCTATTTTTGTTAGGAGTTTAGAAACATCCATATGCACTCAACACTTTTATTAGCTTTTTAAAGACCAGATGCAGTTAATGTAATTTATTCATACACTTCTTTCAAGTGTTTTGAAAGAATTAAACTTTAAAAAATAAACCAACAGATCTCTCTACTCACAATTTAATAGATTCAATTGATTGACCTTTTTCACATCCCCTCAATTATCTTTTATTGCCATACAGTTCTCTCTAATCCTTAAATCCTTGGCTAACCTCATTCTTCCTGCTCCTGTGATTTCTCATACCTTTCCTTAATGAGCTACAGTATAGAAAAAAAAATCTCTGCAAACTTAATAATTTTGTAAAATATCTTGGTCTGCTTCCTTTTTTATACTGGCTCTTCTCTAATGATTCAATGTGCTGTTTTGTTTTTTAAGCTGAAGCTTTCCTTTGGAAGGAAATACCATAATTAAATCCAATGTATGGTATTCTACTCAACATTTCCTCTCTGCTCAAATATAATTGGCTGTATAATAACTAGGGAGGCAGAAAGTAGAATCACTGGCAAGCTCCTCTTTATTCTGCCCTTATGAATCAAAGAGTGCCATTACCTTTAATTAAAGTAGGATTGGGCATATATTACTAGACCATGGGAAAATTCTCAGGTGGGTTCCCTGGAAATGGATCAGTGTGCATTTTAAAAACCATTTCAAGGATATCTCTTGTATATAGAAGTTCAGGGGAATTAATTCCATTTTCTGTTGAAGATTGACAACTGCTTCAACTTATCAGAGCACAAAAAATGAGTTAGAAGGCACCAAAAAGGCAGTCTAATTCAGTCTACATTTTACAGTTTAGGAAACTGATACACAGGTAAGGTCAATGGTGATCAAAATAATATAAGTAGTGACTGAGGTGGGATTTGAAGTCAGATTTTTATCTCCAGAATTAGTGGTTTTCCTACTGTGATACAATAATTGTCTGGAGGATTGACATCTTCAATGAATTGGATAACATTAACCTGTTAATATGTGCTAGAATCAGAATTTAAACTCAAGTTCTCCATATTATGAGGCAGGAGATATATTCATTGCCTCAGAGTGCCTTTTATATCGTGTCAGATAAATATACTCTGATGTGAGGACTTAGTACTCCTAAACTCTGGAGATTTAGATCAAGTAACAAAGATTTTGCCCTCCTTAGTTGTAAAATGGCCTGTTCTGGGAAACAAATTTAGATAATACTTTTAAAATGGCAGCCTAAAGATTCGATTGCTTCTAGCCTTTTCTTCTTTGTTTTTTTTTTCTTTTTCCCCTCTCAGAATTAGAGCCTATCACCCCATGCAGGTTGGAATAGGTTGGAGCATTTGAAACTAGAAAAATGGGAAAAAAAGATTCACCATTCTTTGCCTGCAATATTCCTACCCAGTGCCAATATTACTTCCATGATCATGCCTTCTTTGGTCCTTTTAACTAACAAAACCATAGAGCACTTTATTTTCAAGGTATTATGTATTTTCATATGAATCCCATATTCAACATAATTCTCTATGAGAAAAAGGAATGTTTATATATTTTGCACACAATGAGCAATTACTAACTGTTTGTTGATTGGAATTATTATATTGACCTTGAATCCAGTCACTACCATACCAAAGTCATGGCAATTCCAGCTTAAAATTCCATTAAAATTGGGGATTGGTAGATGGCACAGTGAATAGAGCACTGGCCCTGGAATCAGGAGGAGAGAGTTCAAATCCGGCCTCAGATATTTAATACTTAATTAGTCGTGTGACCTTGTGCAAGTCACAACCCCAATTGCCCTACCTTCTCCCCTCCAAAATGAACAAAAACAAAATGAAACAAAAATTCCATTAAAAAATAACCCCCACTAGCTTCTCGATTTCAGGAAGGGCTCTATTGGCTTTATAAAATAAAATGCTAATGATCTACAAACAAGATGATATCAGGATTATGAGATGTTATTGCAAATTTTTTTTTTCCAAAATTATAAGCTATCCTATTGATTTATAGCATTGGGTGCCTGGTTCCTCTCTTTTCCCTGAAATGCCTCATTATGACTTTAGAGGTCAACAAATCTAACTTAATTTGATATATGAATAAACTGAGGCACAGAGACATTAAGTAATTTTTCCAGGGTCATACAATTAGTTAATGTTTAAGATGTGATTTGAATCTAGGTCATGCTGACTTGATATCCAGTGCTTTGTGCTCTAGTCCAAACTGTTTTCTGTCTGTTCCTACTCATACTTGTCATATGAACAAGCGTTTCTTAAACAGCTACTATGTATATACCAGAAACTTTGATAAATGCTAGGGATACCAAGAAAAAGATGTTTCTGCTTCTAGGAAATTCAGTCTAATAGGAATTTGATTTTGTATAGTTCTCAGGGAGTGGGAATTGAAACCCAAAATGGAATTTAGCTGACAGTTTCACCAGGGTAATAATTTCCCTCTTCTCAGTTTGAGACAAGAAAG
This sequence comes from Gymnobelideus leadbeateri, assembly GCA_011680675.1. Classification (NCBI taxonomy): domain Eukaryota; kingdom Metazoa; phylum Chordata; class Mammalia; order Diprotodontia; family Petauridae; genus Gymnobelideus; species Gymnobelideus leadbeateri. The sequence continues at coordinate 217,121 of WOXC01009233.1, read as the reverse complement.
CAACAAATCTTTGCCTTGATTCACTTAGCCTTAGGCTGATCTCAGGTATGATCCCCACCTCCTCATCTGTACCACCTTTCCCAAAATCCAGGCTATTTCTTCATCTTTTTTTTTTCTTTTTGGACAGCAATTGGGGGCCCATGGTCACATGGCTAGTTTTTGTGTTAAGTGTCTGAGGCCGGATCCAAACCCAGGTCTTCCTGACTCCAGAGCTGGTGCTCTATTCACTGTGCCACCTAGCCACCCTTATTTCGTAATCTTAATTTAGTTACCACAACAGTGGTCTGAGACAGTTACTCAGATGCTTAGTGAAGAGATGAAATTAATATCACCCTTATCATTTAATTCTTATGGCTCCCAAATTATTTGTCATTTAATGGCACAATTAAACAACAACATCGATAACAACAAATACTAATTTGGGGGAATGCCTGTCACTAAAAATAAATTAACAATATCATGTTAAAAATCTTTATCTTGGAAGAAAATAAGTGAGCTATAAATGCCTTATAGGTTTCTGAGTTGCCCATGTAAAGATGCATGAACTATTTAAATAGGAGTACCTGGAAAGTACCTTCTTAGCACTGTTACTATAAGAAATATGAAGATGTTCTTCTATGTTTCATTAGAATAAGTATTTAAGAATCATATAATTTAGATTTAAAGGAAATCTTAGAGAATAGTGGGTCCGGTTTCTTCATCACATGGATAAGGAGGGAATGCACCTTGGTGAGGCTGAATGGGAAATGATTTGCTCACAATAACAGTGATTATGGGTTTGAAAGAACATTTTGGATACCAAACCTAGTGTTCTTTCTGCTGAACCAAAACACACATGTTTTCAGGGAGTCTTTCATGGGTTTTCTCATTCATGGTAGAAAGTCATATCATCAATTCTTACTATGCTCTTTTGATATAGGTGAAAATTTATAAAATTTGCTAAACGTTTAAGATTTATGTAGACCATTTAATGTGTTATTTTGTTTGATACTCACCATAATACTGTTAGATAACTGTTATTAAAACCATATTATTATTAATTTATTGTTTTACCATTCCTTTCTTTCTAGATTTTGAGTTACAAAATACCTCCCTCCCTCCCACTTCTCCTGCATTCACTGAGAAGGTCATATTAATAATTATAAATGTGAACTATTGTGAAACATTTCCATATTAGACACATCACCAAAAATGGAAAAAAAAATAAAGCAAGAAATCGTGTTTCAATTTGCACTCTGTTTTTATGAGTTTTCTCTATGTGGTAGATAGCATTTTTTTCATCATTAGTCATTTGGAATTGTCTTGGATCACCTTACTGATCAGAGTATTCAAGTCTTTCATATTTGATCACTATTACAACATTGCTGTTAATGATCTCACAGTTCTTCTTGCTGCATTTTCCATCAGTTCATGTCCATCTTGCCATGGGTTTTTGTTTTATTTTCTTAAAAAAAAAAAAAAAACCTCCCCACTTTGTTATTCCTTATAGCATAATCACATGCCCCATTCGGTTCAGTCATTCCCCAATACATGAATATCCCTTCAAATTAACAATTCTTTACCACCACAAAAACTCAACTAAAATTGTTTGTAAATATCGGTTCCTTTCTTTTTTCTTTATCTTCATTCTTTTTAGGGTATAGAACTAATAGTTGTACTTCTTGGAAAAGGGCATGCAAATTTTTATAGACCTCATGGCATAGTTCCAGATTACACTCCAGAATGCTTAAACTATTTATAACTCTGTCCTCACAACATTAGCATATTTGTTTTTTTTTTTCCTAATCCCTTTCAGCATTTGTCATCTCTACCAGGTGTGAATTGGTATCCCAGAGTTGTTTTGACTTAAATTTCTCTAATAAACAATGATTTAGAGCATTTTATATTACTATAGATAGCTTTAAATTCATCTCCTGAAAACTATTTGTCCAAAATTTTGTCCATTTATCAGTCATGGAATGGGTCTTTCTTTAAAAATAAATTTTACTCAGTTTTATACATATATATATATATATATATATATATATATATATATATATATGGCATTTATCTGGAAACTTTCCATAAATATTTTATATTATTTCATTTTCTAAAGTAACTTTTAGCAAAACGTATTGTCTTTTAATTAGGTCTCTTTTTTGGGCTTTGTTTTGTCCGAGATCATGATCGCTATTCTTGCCCTTTTTGTTTCAGTTCAAACATGGGAGATTCTGTTCCAGATCTTCATTTTAAATCTGTGTGCATGTGTTTCTATTTCAAGTGTGTCTCTTGTAAATAATGGATAGTTGCATCTATTTATTATTATTATTATCATTATTATCATTATTATTATTATCATTATTATTATTATTATTACTATTTTGCTTTTTGGAAGGCAATTGGAGTTAAGTGACTTACCCAAGGCCACGTGTCTAGTTTGTTAAGTGTCTGAAGCCGAATTTGAACTCAGGTCCTCCTGACTCCAGGGCCACTGCACTATTCACTGTGCCACCTAACCATCCCTGCATTCTATTTTCTAATCCATTTTGCTATCTGCTTCTTTTTTATGAATGAATTCAATCTATTCACATTCACAGTTATAATTACTATCAGTGTATTTTCCTCCATTTTATTTTCTTCTGTTTATCCTCTCTCTCTCTCTCTCTCTCTCTCTCTCTCTCTCTCTCTCTCTCTCTCTCTCTCTCTCTCTCTCTCTCTCTTATCCTGTCCCTCCTTAAAAACACCTTCTGACTACTGCCTCCCCCTTAAAGGAGTGCCTTTCCTTTTATCATCACCCACATAAATCTTTTAACTCTTGTCTCCAGAAGCTGCTGCTGTTGCTACTGCTAAAATATGTTATAGTATCTCCTCCAAGGCCAACCACTTATACTGCTTCCCCAGTCCAGGCAATCTCCCATGCTGGTGTCACAGACCTCTACTGCTGACCTTCTAAATTGGTTTAGGCTGGAAAAATGTCTCTGACTTTTTTTTCTCTGTTGCTAAAGAATCTGATTTGGAGTTATTTTCAAGTTCTTTGGGAGGGAATGCTGGGAGAATTCAGCTGTGTTGTTGTCTGTACTTTGCCATCTTGTCTCCTAAGTTTTCTTATTTGCCATTTTATATATTAGAAAACTGAGGTTGAGAAAGTTTTAAGTAACTTACCCAGGGATACATAGCCAGTAAATATATGAGTCAAGTTTCCAAATCAGGTTTTCCTAACTCCTAAGCCTATCCACTCTTCCAAATAGTTGAGTCACAGACAACAAAATATAAATATCCACATATTAAAAATAATTAATAATAAATTCATTATTGTGCAGAGTCAAGGAGGTCATCCCTAAGGTCCTCAGTAGACTTGAATGTTTTTGCTGAGGGGACCTTTGATTATTCTATTGGGTTTTTGAAGCTATTAAGGTAATAACCTGGGCTGCTACATAGCTGATATTCCTTTATGTAAGAACAGAAAAGGAGAAACACAATGGAGAAAGAAGAAACAGATACCCTGTTTTCAGGATACTTAGTAACCAAGTGTGGAGACAACGCAGCTGCAGTAGGTTTTCTGCTATTGTTTCTTCTCCTCTCAATCATAGCAATAGAACTTTCCTTCTTTATCTCTCAAAAGGCACAAGAAACTAGTTCATCTGTTCAAGCCTTTTGTATTCATGCTCATTTCAAGATCAACAGGCTTTTTGTTATTACTCAGAATACCAATTGGAAACAGAAAACAACTGTACTGAGGTGAAGAGATATAGGGCCTCTCCATTATTTTTTTTTCCTTTCGAGAAGCAGAGTTACCAGACTTCCATTTGGGTTGCTAGTAGGCAGAGGATATTTTCAGACTTTAATGAGTGGGTCCAAGTTATCCAGTCCTCTCATTATACCCAAATTATGAACATATAATTTATACACGCAAAATTCCATTAATTATGATCCTGCAACACTTCAATCAGTGGGCTTTATTCTGAGAATAAGTTTATGGGTATACAGCTTCTTGTAATAATAATTAAAAAATAGAAACAAATAGTCAGCTTATCAATATAGTTTGTTAACGGAATCTGGTCTTCATTTAGAATGAATATAGAACGGAAAATACTTCCTCAGAAGACCCAAAACTTCTGAAATCAGAAACTATATTTTCAAAGTATCTGTGGAAGAAGAACACTGGGTATTAAGAATTTGGGTCATTCTCCATCTTGGCATTGCCTCATTATATGGTGACCTCCTAAAGAGAAGGACTTGCCTTTTGTCTAACTTTCAATCCCCAGGATTTGACATAGTGACTGGAATTCAGAATAAACAATTAATGTTAATTGACTGAGTGACTGACTTAATATAGGCTCTGCAGAGTCCAGAATTTATTAATTAAATAGAATAGCTCTTGTTACTTAATCTACTTAGGAACAAGTTAGCTATCTTTTCTGCCATGCCAGACAAGAATGCTTCTGTTTTGGATTTATTGTTTCAGCCCTCAATGATTTGAATAATGAACAAAGGCTATGATGAAGGAATGTAATAAACTGAATTGTATTGGGTAAAATCCCCCCATCCCTCCTAAACTACTCCTTCCAAGTCCAGAATGATTAAAGTCCAATAACTGAGAAACTCGCCCAAAATCCTCCTTCCACATGAAGGCTAAGAAAGAGATTGAACCAGGTATCCACTGTTCCTGTAGACAGAAGCACTTAGAACTGGCACCTACTATTTTCAACACATCTTAGTGACCACTCATTCTCATTTCTTTTGCTATGTCTCTCTGTCTCCTCTTGCTTTTGTGTTTCAGATAAAATAGTTTAGCAATACCTAACTCAGCTTTGTATCTGATGCTATCTTTAACAATGCATATTAGGTAACAAAGGCAGTTTAGATTAAGTAATAGCCTCATCTAGCACCTAGTGTGGAGGCACCTGAAAAGGAAGTGGCTGAAAAATATGCTCTTCCCAGGAATTCAAATATCCAATGATCCTGCCTATGAAAATGTTTTAAGTTAGTCCAAGGTGGTAACTAGGAGAAATAAAAGAAATTAAAACGAGGAGAAAAAAAGAAAAATAAATAAATGAGAAAAGGGGGAGCTTTTTTTTTTACCTAATGTAAATGTTCTCCTTTTTAAACAAGGAGATAGAAGAAACCTTGCAACAAAGTTTGAGAGTAAAGTGGCACACCAGTTGGTCTATTCAGCTATAATATATAAACACACACAAATTATGATTTCAATTGATTTTCAATAACCAAACCTAATCTAGCTAGCTATATATAAGGGCTATAATGGCCTCGGTTTTCTAGGATAGGAAAATGGAAGCCAAAAACAGAGAAAGACCAATCTTCTCTCCTCAGAAAGAGAGGGTACTGGGTATAATTTGTTAGTTAGATTGAATGATAGATCATGCATTTTGATATTTATATATTTTGTTTATACTCATCTGCATACACACACATATATGTGTATATATATATATATAGTCTATTATGCATATTTACATGTGCTTACATATAATTAAACAATCCATACAATCAAATACATATATGTGCATAAAACTGAGCACATTGAATAAATAAAAACATAGTCTCTGACCTCAAAGATCTTACAATCCAATGGATGAAGGCAACACAAAAAGATGTCAGACAAGTGAGGGGAGGGACACTTGGGTTTTCCAAGGTCAGGGGCATCTTACTCTGTGGAGTTGAAAGCAGGGAGAGACACAGATGTAAATTGGAGCTAGCTGTGAGGGCTGTTTCTGTCCTCTATGAATGAACGGATTGGGAGAAATCTGGTACCCTTCCCACTTTTTGAGAATAGCAAAGGTTTTCTTCAAAATATGTATTATGAAGTTTTAATGATAAAATTAGTTTTACATTATGCCTTTCTACAATGATGTATTTAGATGGGTTAGAACAAAAGTAAAGGGATTTGATATCAGGGATATACAAATATGAGTATTATGAATCAAAAATCATAGAGTATTTTGAGGTAATGCTTTTAAAATGTTTTGTGAATGTTAAGCCCAATGAAATATAAAGAATTTTTCTATGTATATAGAAATTCTCTCATTTTTTACTGTTTTACGTTTCAATTAAAACTCCAAAAAAAATAAGAGAATTATAATAAGTATCAAATAGTTATAGTCCAAATTTATGGAATATTTCAGATTAATAGTCAAAGAAATATTTTGGTATTGGTGCAAGGTAATAGGATAACTAATTTGTTCATTATTTGAAGATGTGTACAATTTCTTAAAATGTTATGGCTTGAGAAGTATTAAATGTAGGAAATAAAGTATCAGACTGAATAACAAAATAATATTGAGTTGGATAGAAGGTTGTAGATATATTTTTTCTTTTTCCTTAGACTTCATGTATTTTTCCTTTTAAGTGAAAAAAAATGGGATTATAGACTAAGCCTTCAGGATTGTGTAATTGTGGAGGTAGTATCAAAATTAGGTATCCACTCAGTTCTTTTCTATGGAAACATTTCTTAAATGAAACAGATAAACCTAGTAAATCATATGACACTATGTTTATAAGGAGAACACAAATTTAGATAAGGATGATAAATAAATTGATTCTTGAAATATGATTCTTTTTGGGTAGCTAGGTGGCACAGTGAATAGAGCACCGGACCTGGAGCCAGGAAGATCTGAGTTCAAATCCAGGATCAGACACTCGACACATTTACTACCTTTGTGACCTTGGGAGAATCACTTAACTCCAACTGCCTTGCCTTTCCCCCTGCAAAAAAAATAAAATAAAATAATGATTCTTTTTAATTTATACAAAATAGTGAGATATTATATGCTCAAAACTTCAAAAACCTCAAATATGCATGTATGCATATATGTAAATTAATACATACAAATCCATACAAATATACACACATATGTAAACCTACAGTGGTCTATGAACATATCTACCCACATATATGTTCAAATGTATATGAGTTATTATTTTTACTCTGTTCATACAATCATGGGAATTTTTGTTCGTTTAGCTTAATCTATGTGTCTCAATTCAAATATTTTCTTATGGTTGTTTATGAAGAATAGGCTCTTGTGGAAAATAATTTTAACAAAATGCTTTATTAGAAAGGTTAAGCATCTATAAAAATGATCTTACTTCCTTGGTGATCATTTACATTAAAAGCAATTTATTTCAGTACACAATGAACTGTATTTTAGTGACATTTATCATTTGAAAATATGTTTGGGACTCTCAGAGATACTGGTTTTGAATTATTTTCTTCTTGGCTAAATGAACTGATTAAAGTGGTATAGTCCTAATTTTACTGAATATTATCTGAATTGTCTGGGTCTATATTCCCTCCTCTATAAAATAAGGGGTTTGGACTAGAAGAATTCTTTCACCCTTTCCAAGTTTAAATCAATAATGATACGGTCCTACTGACTTCAGTACTCACCACTTTGGCCACTTAATAACCATGTGTCTAAAATTAAGTTATGACAAACTGGAAAACATAACATTTTCTCCGTTCTGTTTTCACACAAATGAATATATATATATATATGGTTTCATATTTATTCTTTTGCCTCTTCCTACAGTGTTTGTAAGTCTGTGTGTGTATATATATATATATATATATATATATATATATACATATTCAATTGTTTGGCAATTTAGCTTTCATCTCTAACACTTTACTTAAATTGAGCTGTCCATAGACAGTAAGGACCTCCTACAGGCTAAATCTAGTGGTCTTTTCTGCTTGTTACCATTTTCTCTGTCGTTTAATCTCTCTTAAACTTCCAAATTCCAGCTCCTTTCTCTACTAAGTATGGTGTATTACCATACCAAGTTTCGATGTGTGTGTGTGTGTGTGTGTGTGTGTGTGTGTATGTTTTCAAACATCAATTGTTTGGATTTGATAAGAGTGAAGTTCTAAAACCCACTATCTCCATTTTTCCCATGTGTTTATATTCTTCTTTCATCCCTCCAATTAATAAAAAAAAATAGCTAATTAACCGAGAATAAATTAATTCAAAACCAGTAGCTCTGAGAGGGTGGAAGATAGTTTGAATAGATGAACCCCTTCTCCCTCATTTCTGCACAAGTCTATTCCTTTTACCTTCACTTACTTTTCCCCCATTAACCCATCTAGCAGAAAATCAATAAACATTTCATTTTTTTGGAGTAAAAGTCAGTTGATCTATTTTCTCATTGGCTTCCTTGATCATTATTCAGTGTGATGAGAATTTCAAGATTTGTTGGAATTGGCATGAGAGAACTGGGCAACTTGCCACTATTCAGGCAGCTATCTTAGCTGTAACTCTATATGATTTTTTTTTTCCTGATTTGACTCTTACTACACTGATTAGTCTTTTTTTTTTTTTGAGGGCAATTGGGGTTAAGTAACTTACCCAAGGTCACACGGCTAGGTTTTTGTTTGGGTGTGTTAAGTGTCTGAGGCGGGATCCGAACTCAGGTCCTTCTGACTCCAGGGCCAGCGATCTACTCACTGCACCATCTAGCCACCCCTGATTAGTCTTTCTTAATATTTGTGCTTATTTATCTTTTTTCCTTCCCCCCACTTTAGGTATCCCTTCTTATCAATGCTCTTCTTTCAAAATTTTTTCCCTTGAAGATTTTATCTACATATATTGCTTAGGTCATCAATTCTAATCAGATAACTGCCAAAAATAAAATTCAACCTCAGTTTCTTCCATGAGAACTGATCCTACATTCACTCCCTATTGGACATCTTTTCCTATATGTCCTGCCAACAACACTAGTCTGAGAAATTTAGAAATGTCCTTGATGTCATTTGCCCTTCTTAACTCTCATATACCTATTATAGAAAACACATTCCCTGAATCACTCCAATAAAAAAAAAAAAACCATCCAAATAGTTTTAGCTTTACATTTCTTCCTTGTCTCACATACAGTTTCCAAATATCGTTGGTTATAATCTCATAATACTTCTCACATGCTGCTATCTCTTCTCCACTCACTCTGCAACCACAATAATTTGGGTCTAATTCAGCCTTATCATTGTTTATACTGTATAATAGTCTCTTAACTGATCTTCCAGACTTCATTGACTACATTTTTCAAACTACCATCATTACAATTCTCAAACTAATCTTCCCAACACAAAGCTTAGACCAAACGCAAAGAGAAAAAAACAAAAGAATGAAATAAAAGTTATATACATCCTTCCCAGATGAAATAAAAATGTTTTAACCTACCTTGTAAAATCCTTACTAATTCATTTAAACCTACCATCCCACTCTTGTTTCACACAATTCTCATTTATGATCTCTATGATTCAATGTAAGTGACTACTTATAATACATTCCCTAAACTCATCCAATTTTCTACTGTACATTATTTTTCATAATTGGGAGATACTCCTTTTCTCTGTAGATATAATTTTATTTTACAAGTTCTAACTCGAATTCTAACTCATCAAATAAATAAAAGAGTTTGGTATAGCTGAAAGAGTAATGGATTGAGAGTTAAAATACTTGACTTCAAATCCTTCCTCTGCAATTTATTACCGATGGTAGTCTTTCAGTTTCTCTGGACATTACTTTGCTCATCTATAAAATGAGAAGGCTGGAATAGATAATCTATAACATACTTTCCATTTATAAATCCTATTATAAGTAAGAAAGGTTATTCTCCCTGATTCCTTGGGCTTAAAAGTTACATAATACACCCCAAATGTTAGTAATTTTCATTCATGACCCTTTGGGGGGTATTGTTTTTAAAGATACTGGTTTGTCATTTCCTTCCCCAGGACATTTTACAGATGATGGTACTGAGGTAAGCTTAAGTGAAGTGCCAGGTTCACACTGCTAGTAATTGCCTGAAACTAGATTTTATCTCAGGAAAATTAGTCTTCCTCACTCCAAGTCCTGCACTCTATCTACTGTGCCACCTAGCTGAGCCCCAAATGTTCTTACAATTCCCCATTGGGATCTTTCCTTTGCCCTTACTCAGTCTACCATAGATCATACTTACTCATATCCCCATCTTATTTCTCAAAGAGATTGTAAATTCCATTGTTCAGGGCCAGCATTTTCTCTAGTTGTCCCCCATGCCTGGAAGGTTCTTCCTAATCCTCTCTCCCTGCTGACATTCCTGGCTTCTTTTAAATCCCATCTAAGGGGTGGGTAGGTGGCAGAGTGAATAGAGTACCAGTCCTGGAGTCAGGAGGACCTGAGTTCAAATATGGCTTCAGACACTTAACACTTAATAGCTGTGTGACCTTGGGCAAGTCACTCAACTCCAATTGCCCTGCCACCACCCCCCCCCCATCACCAAAAAAGCAAAACAAATCTCATCTAAAATGTTGTCTTTTACTGGGAGATTTCCTCAAATTTTTGTAATTCTCCTGCCTTCCCTAGGTTAATTATTTCCTATTTATCAGACAGAGAGATGTAGACATAGAGACAGATAGAGAGATATGGAGATAGGTCTATTCATAGCACTTTTCTCTCTGTATATTTGTGTGTATGTGTGTATATACACATATGTTTGCATATTGTCTCCCCATTAGATTGTAAATCCTTTGAAGGTAGGGGATATTTTTTGCTTCTTTTTGCACTTGACACATATTTGTTACTTAATAAATATTTATTGGTTGATTGATTAAACACCTTGAAGTATCTAGGACTTAGCACAAAACCTTACACATGCACTGTGAAATAAAAGGAAAATCATTACAATAATTGTCAATTTTTGTGCTTAACATACAACTCATAATAACTTGCTATTTCCAATTTTTTTCTTAATTTTTGAAGAAAAAGTATTCTCCTTAGTACTTTAGCTATGTCTCTGCAAAATTAAATTTGAATATAATTATTTCCTTAGCACAAGTTTAACATTTTGTCTTTTATCATTTTACTTTTCAAGCAAAGATTCTCACCTAATTCTCAAAAGAAGGTATGTCCTTCTTCTCCCCCGCCCCCCCCCCAAAATGTATCCTTTTGGTAGTCAAAGCATTATAGATAGTAGGCAATAAATATAGAGGACATCCAAATCACTGGTGACTTAGTCAAAAAATGTTACTATAAATTACTCTAAAGGTATTTAATATGTAGTAACTTAAGGAAGTCCTAAAACTAAGGATTCTTAGAAAAAATATTTAAGTCATTATAAAAACTAAGACATCAACTCAAAAAGTAGTTAGCACAGCAAATGTGTAATGTCAGAATTTATAATGAGTTTTTCAAAAATAAATGCTTTCATTAAATTTTTTTGTAACTGAGATTTTTGTCTCATATCAAACCCTTTGTAGGGTGGAAGTTGCTGGAATTCTAATGAATGGTGCCAATCATCTAGATAAAAATATATATTTTTTTGCTTATTTTTTATTTTGAGGGGGAAGGCAGGGCAGTTACGTTTAGGTTACTTGCTCGAGCTATGTGTGTGAGGGCATTAAATGTCAGAGGCTGAATTTGAACTCAGGTCCTCCTGACTCAAGGGCCAGTGCTCTATTCTAGGGCTCCATTTAGCTGCCCTAGAAATATCTTTAAAGTGGGGATTTTTCCTCAGGTTATCACATCTTGGTGAAAACTGTCCTTAAAGAAAATTAAATTCTGAATGTTGGTTATCCTGACAGAAAGATTTCCTTAATTGAGTTAACAATGTGACTCTCAGAGATATAAATCAGTTACTTATATCATCACAGATCTTAACAGGAAAGGGAATTCAGAGGCCATATAATCCCCCTCTCTCATTTTATAGATAAGGGAACTGAGCCCCAAAAACTTTAAGTGATTTAAAGGACAGAGAGGTCACACTTGTAAGAGGAAGAATTTGAATTAAGATATGCTGAGTGTTGGGTGACAATCTTTCTAATGTACGATGCTTCCCTGTATTTGGTGTTCATATAAGTCATTTTCCCTAAAGCCAATTAACCCATGGAGAGCTGACAAAATGGGGTCTATAAACGAGGATCAAATATTAAACCTACGTGAGCTTATCAAGATGTGAACCAACACTTTTTCTCTTCTTTTTTATTTGTACAGTCATTTTTCAGTTGTGCCCAATTTAATGCAACACATTTGGTATTTTCTTGGCAAAGACAATGCTTGAGGAACTCCGGCAAAGAGGGTTAAGGGACAACTCTTTTCTTGCCTTTTTTTTTTTTTCATTTTTGTAGGGTAATTGGGGTTAAGTGACTTGCCCAAGGTCACAAGGCTAGGAAGTGTTAAGTGCTGAGGCTGGATTTGAACTCAGGTCCTCTGGACTCTAAGGCCAGTTCTTTATTCACTGCACCACCAAGCTGCCCTTAGTACAACTCTTTTATCAATCCCTTACAATTTAGTTTACCAACTTTAATCATTCCACCAGATCTCCTCTCTCCAAAGTTATGAATGAATTTACCAAACCAATGTCCTTTTCTCAATCTTCATCCTCCTTGATCTCAGCATCCTTTAACACTGCCAATCATTCTCATGTCTTTGATACTCTCTTCTCTCTGGGCTTTTAGGATGCTTCTCTCCCCTTTGTTTTCTTCCTACCAATATGACTCCTCCTTCTTCATCTTCTTTGAGGGAACCTTCTCCAAATCAATGCTTCTAATTGTAAATGTCCCTTCAGGGTCTGTCCTGCGTGTTCTCCTATTGTACTTCATTAAATGATTTCATTACCTCCCATGGATTTAATTGTCATCTTTATGTAGATGAATCTCAAATCTACCTCTTCTACACCAAACTCTGCTGACTTCCAATCTCATTTCTCAATTACTCTTCAGACATCTCAAACTAAATGTCCAGAAGGCACCTGAAATTCAACATGTCCAAAATAGACCTAAACCTTCTACTTAAACTCTCCTTCAATCCTACCTTTATGATTAATTTAGAGTGTAGTACCATTTTCCTGATCCCTTAGACTCACAATCTTGTTGCTTTCCTTAGTTCCTTAATATCTTTCACCCTGCCATATAAAATTTATTGCTAGAACTGTTGATTTCATGTTTGCAGAAACTTTTTTATACTCTTCTCTGATACTAATCCTATTCTAGTACAGGCCCTCATCACCTCACTACTTAACTACCCAAGATTATTCCTGCCTCCAGCCTTTCCCCACTTCATATTCTCAATTCAGTCAACAAAGTAATTTTCCTAAGATGCAGATATGATCAATGAACTTCAGCGGCTTCCTATTGCCTGCAGAGCAAATAAAAAATAATCTGGCATTTGAAAGCCCTTTATAGCTCCTTCTACCTTTCCATTATTTTTATTCTTTACTCCTAACATATACTCTTCAATCCAGTGACACTGGCCTGCTGGTTGTTCCAGGGATAACAATTCTATCTCTCAGATCCTGGCATTCCTTGTGTCTTCACACTTACCTTGAATGTCCTTCCTTCTCCACTATAATATACTTCCTTTAAGTTCCAATTAAAGCATGAAGCCTTCCCTGACTCATCTTAATTCCAATGCTTTCCTTATTTTAATTAATTTCTCTTTATCATGTATATATATATATATATATATATATATATATATATGGAGTTTACTTTGTATATATTTGTTTACATGTAGTATTTAGATTGTGGTCTACTTGGGAAAGGGATTGGCTTTTGTCTCTTTTTGCATCCCCAGTACTTAGCACAGTGCTTAGGTCATAGAAGAACTTAATAAATTCTTATTAAATGAATGAATGAATATTAATTATTATTAATCATAACTATTTTATAATACTATATTATGAATATATAATATAATTATTAATTAATTATTAATATTCCTTATCTATAAGTCTGTGCTACAGCATTCAGGGTCACCCTCTCTTTAAAAGATTTGAACTACAATTACCTTCAACATGTACATTTGAGCTAATTTTTAAATAGAAATCTTAAGAGATTTTAAGATGTGATAAAGGGTTTCATCATATAGGAAAGAACTCTTAAGCAAATCATTAATTCATTAATTTAGCTCATATTTGCATGTCTAATGTAAAGTAAGAGGTCATAAAAACTAGAGTCCATTTAGTTTCTTATAAGTATTAGTGCCTAACATAAGAGAGCATGTGTTTTGTTTTTTCACAAGCATATGAGATTCATACTCCACTTTCATTTCCTATCAGGGACCTATCTTCAGTGAATAATTTCACAGAATGTCAGTTCTCAGGAAACTACAAAGTCTTAAAAATGATTATGCTCTACAAAATAGATGTAGACAAAATCTGGAATAATGAGTTTCCATAATTCATGTCTTTTGATTGTAATAGTAATTGTAATAGTAGAACTTATTAAAGAGCAAAAAAAGCAGTATTCTTTTAAACTTATGAATGTAAACAATTCATTTTAAAACAAATTAAGTGTTACGTATTATTTTTTAAAAAGTTATATCTACAGAGTTCTGATATGTCTCAGCCTGGGGGATAAAGAGATACAGTTTATGCTTCTGCAGATTGTCAAATGTCCAAAATCAGCACTCCATTTCTTATTAACCTCTAATGTTTTTATGCATAATAATAAAGAAAAAAATGGTATTTTTCACTAATTATAGGTATCAATTATGCATTTACTAAGTATTTATTAAGTGCTTACTATTTGTCAGGCACTGTGCTAAGTGCAAAGAATAAAAAAATAAACAAACTAAATAACAAATGCAAGTTATGTGATACCTGCTGAAAAAGTATATATGTTCTAATGAGGGAGACAGGATGCAAAAATATAGATACATATATATTTATATATTTACAGAGAGAGAGAGAGCAAAGAGCATTTGTGCATCAAACGCACAGAAAAGTAACTTGAAACAGTGCCCTACTGCATTTACATTAGGACTGTGACAAATTATAGATTGGAATTGAAGGGATGACATGAAGAAATTTCTATCTCCCCCTTCCCAAAGGAAAGTCTTAATTTTTTTTATCCAATATATATGTTTTTTTCTGTAACTTTTGAATGTTGGTTCTAATTCTGATCTCTGAAAAATCAGGTAGTTATTCTTCAAGATATATTTTGATTGATGGATTTTGACACTGATATCTTCTCTACCACAATCACCCTTAGCTCATTCAACTATTTCTATAACTTGTTTCTGGGACCCAGATTCCTTACTTCATCTAATAAATTTTGAAATATCATCACGGCTCTCTAATTCTCCACATAGAACAAAAGCAACTATTTGAATGTCTACAATTTGTACCTACAATATTGAATAACACTCAACCCAGATATCTCTGGAAACCTGACACAGGAAATATATATACATACATATATATATATATATATATATATATATATTAAAAATGCTTTATTAACTTTTGATTTACATCATTCATTTCCGCTAGATTTTGAGTTACAATCATTTCCCCCCTTTATTCCCCTACCCAACCTCCCAGAATAGCAGTCCCACAAGATATCGCTTCCTCCAATCTGCTCTCTCCCATAGGTTCTCCCATACCCCCTTCGACTTTTCCATTAGAGGAAGTTAAATCTTTGTGTCCCAATGCCTGCACATCTTATCTCCCAATTATAAGCAAAAGAGTATTAATAATAGTATTTATATATATTTGAAACATTTGATCTTAAGACCTTGAATTTCAGATCCATTTCTTTCCTCCCTTGTCACCCATTCCCTCTGGGGAGATAAGTAATTCAGTATATGTTGTACATGTCTAGCTATGCAAAACATTATCATAGTAGTTATATTGTACAAGACTGCTTATAATTCCCTCCCACTCATTCCACCCCCCACCTGGTCCATTCCCTACATGATCCTGTCCCTCTTCTATAGTGGGTACTTCCAACCTCCCCTCCCCCCAAGGATGCCCTCCCATCCATCATCCCTCCTCTCATCCCCCTTCCCCCTATTCTGCTGCAGGTTGAGATATCCCATTTAGTATGTATGTCATTCTCTCCCTGAACCAAATTCAATGAGAATGTGGATTTGCCTTTTTTCCCTTCCTATTCTCCCCCTCCCTTGCAACCACTTCCCCTTGCTTCTACATGAGATAGTTTACCCTACCCTGTCTTTCCCCATCTCCTCTTGCCACTTTCCTCTCTCACCTCATAATTTCATCCCTTGAGTATTCTCCCTTCCCAAAAATTCAACCTATGCCCTCTATCCCCATATACACACACATTCACATATGTATTCATATGACCACACACCCTTCTTCCATTATTTTCATAGTGAGAAAGATATCATCACTCACAGTTATTGTTTTTTCCATATAGGAATGTAAATAGTTCAACTTTGATAAGTTCCTTTTGATTTCTTTTCCCTGATTACCTTCTCAGGCATCTCTTGCTTCTTGTTTCTGGATGTCAAATTTTCTATTCAATTCTGGATTTTTCCTCAAGAATGCTTGAAAGTCCTCTATTCCACTGAATGACCATATTTTCCCCTGAAACAAAATACTCAGTTTTGCTGGGTAGGTGACCTTGGGTTCATTCCCAGTTCTTTTGCCCTCTGGAATATCATATTCCATGCCCTTCGATCCCTCAGTGTAGAAGCTGCCAGGTCCTGGGCTATTCTGATTGTGCTTCCACAATATTGAAATTGTTTTTTCCTGGCCGCTTGTAGTATTTTCTCCTTGATCTGGGGATTCTGGAACCTGGCTATAATATTTCTGGGAGTTTTCTTTTTGGGATCTTTTTCAGGAGGTGATTGGTGGATTCTTTCAACCTCTATTTTGCCCTCTGGATCTAAAACATCAGGGCAGTTTTCTTGAGAATTTCTTGAAGGGTGATTTCTAGGTTCTTTCCTTGATCATGGCTTTCAGGTAGTCCAATAATTTTTCAATTGTCTCTCCTGGATCTATTTTCCAGGTCAGTGGTTTTTCCCATGAGATATTTCACATTGCCTTCTACTCTTTCATTTGTTTGGATCTGCTTAACAGCATCTTGATTTCTCATAAAATCATTAGCTTCCATTTGCTCCAGTCTAACTCTGAAGGCATGAATCTCCTCAGCGAGCTTTTGAGATTCTTTTTCCATCTGGCAAATTCGACTTTTTAAGGCATTCTTCTCCTCGTTGCCCTTTTGGGCCTCCTTTGCCATTTGAGTCAGTCTATTTTTTAAGGTGTCGTTTTCCTCAGTCAGGCTGTTGACCCTCAATTCATACTTTTCCTGCATCCTTCTCATTTCTCTTTCCAATTTTTCCTCCACTTCTCTTATTTGATTTTTAAAGTCCTTTTTAAGGTCCTCTATGGCCTGCAACCCGTTCATGGGGGGAGGAGCCAAGATGGCGGAGTAGAAACTGCTCATCCAAGCCACTTTGCCCCCAGATTGCCCCCAAACTATGGAAATATATATATTTTTAAATGTAAAGAGTAAGATTTGTTATTTGACAATAACTGGAATTATTATCCTTTGATTAGTTAATTTGCACATCAGATTGGATGTGTAGTGCTCTGCAAATCTTAAGGTATTTTAATATTAGGTATTGTTGCTATTAAGAAAATTTTGCATATTGTAGAATTTATCAAATAATAATTTTCTCTTATGTCAAGCAATTTCGCTTTACAGATATGAGATTTTGTAATGTACTATGAGCTAAACCATATAGAATTTCTGCTATTTTTGGTCACTGATTCATTAATAAATAATTTTAAAAATCAGATAAAATGAGAACAGTTCTTGTGCTCTATTGTTATAAATGACACATTTTTTCTCTCACACTTTGTAACAAATATATTTAGAGATTCAAGCCATAAATATATCTATTGGTATATTTTTGAACTTAATTGTTTTATATTGGTATAATTATGCTAGCATACTTCTTTATGCAGAAACTCACTATAGACCATCATATTACTCCTACTTTAGGGGCAAAAAGGATCGAATCATAGAGCGAGAGGGCAGCTGTGAGGTCAGAGGTCCTGCTCCAAAAGCCCCAGGGGAAAACATGAGCAGGATGCAGGTCATCAGGACCATAAGAAGGACTTTAAAAATCAAATAACGGAAGTGGAGGGAAAACTGGGAAGAGAAATGAGAAGGATGCAGGAAAAGTATGAACTGAGGGTCAACAGCCTGACTGAGGAAAACGACACCTTAAAAAATAGACTGACTCAAATGGCAAAGGAGGCCCAATACGGCAATGAGGAGAAGAATGCCTTAAAAAGTCGAATTTGCCAGATGGAAAAAGAATCTCAAAAGTTCACTGAGGAGATTCATGCCTTCAGAGTTAGACTGGAGCAAATGGAAGCTAGTGACTTTATGAGAAATCAAGATGTTGTTAAGCAGATCCAAACCAATGAAAGATTAGAAGGCAATGTGAAATATCTCATGGGAAAAACCACTGACCTGGAAAATAGATCCAGGAGAGACAATTTAAAAATTATTGGACTACCTGAAAGCCATGATCAAAGAAAGAATCTAGAAATCACCCTTCAAGAAATTCTCAAGGAAAAGTGCCCTGATGTTTTAGATCCAGAGGACAAAATAGAGGTTGAAAGAATCCACCGATCACCTCCTGAAAAACATCCTGAAAAGAAAACTCCCAGGAATATTATAGCCAGGTTCCAGAAACCCAGGTCAAGGAGAAAATACTACAAGCAGCCAGGAAGAAACAATTTCAATATTGTGGAAACACAATCAGAATAGCCCAGGACCTGGCAGCTTCTACACTGAGGGATGGAAGGGCCTGGAATATGATATTCAGGAGGGCAAAAGAGCTGGGAATGAACCCAAGGGTCACCTACCCAGCAAAACTGAGTATTTTGTTTCAGGGGAAAATACGGTCTTTCAGTGGAATAGAGGACTTTCAAACATTCTTGGGGAAAAAACCAGAATTGAATAGAAAATTTGACATCCAGACACAACAAGGAAGAGATGTCTTAGAAGGTAATCGGGGAAAAGAAATCAAAAGGAACTTATAAAAGTTGAACTATTTACATTCTGATATGGAAAAACAATAACTGTGACTGTTGAAATCTTTCTCAGTATGAAAATAATGGAAGAAGGGTGTATGGTCATATGAATACATATGTGAAGGTGTGTATATATGTTTACAGTTATATGTGAATAGAGGGCATAGGTTGAATCTATTGGGACGGTATGATACTTTAGAGGTGAAATCATGAGGTGAGAGAGGAAAGTGGCAAGAGGAGATCTCGAGAGACTGGGTAGGGTAAACTATCTGATGTAGAACAAGCAAGGTGAAGTAGTTGCAAGAGAGGGGAAGAATAGGAAGGCAAAAAGCAAACCCACATTCTCATTGAATTTGGTTCTGGAAGAGAATGACATACATACTAAATGGGATATCTAAACCTGCAGCAGAATAGGGGGAAGGGGGATGAGAGGAGGGATGATGGATGGGAGGGCATACTGGGGGGGAGGGGAGGTTGGAATTACCCACTATAGAAGAGGGACAGGATCAAGTAGGGAATGGACCAGGTGGGGGGTGGGATGAGTGGGAGGGAATTATAAGCAGCCTCGTACAATATATCTACTATGGTAATATTTAGCATAGCTAGACATGTACATCATATACTGAATTACTTATCTTCCCAGAGGGAATGGGTGACAAGAGAGGAAGGAAATGGATCTGAAATTCAAGGTCTTAAGATTAAATGTTAAATATATATATATATATATATATATATATATATATATATATATATAAATACTATTATTAATACTCATTTGTTTGTAATTGAGAGATAAGATGTGCAGGCATTGGGGTACAAAGATTCACCTTCCTCTAATGGAAAATTCGAAGGGGGTATGGGAGAAGATATGGGAGAGAGCAGATTGGAGGAAGTGATATCTTGTGGGACTGCTTGTCCTGGAGGGTGGGTAGGGGAAAAACAGGTGGGAAAAATAATTGTAACTCAAAATCTGGCGTAAATGAATGATGTAAAACAGAAGTTAATAAAGCATTTGTTTAATAAAAAAATAAATTAAATTTAAGAAATAAAAATAAAAAACAACATTATTTACCCTCTAGATTTGGCTTGACTCTCATTTTTTGAGAAAAGTTGAACTTTAATTTAAAACCCTGCAGAGAGCCTGTCAGATTAAATTTAAGGCACACGTAATTCCTCTTGAATTTGGTTTTCAAATTAGCAGTTTGAAAAAAAAAAAAACTACAGCCATCTATAAGGCATATAAAATAATTTAATTCAATTTGAGGTATTTTTTTAATAGTAGTTCTATATGGCTTGAAATTGAAGGGGTGTGTGTGTGTGTGTGTGTGTGTGTGTGTGTGTTGAGGAGAGCTGTGAACTAACTCGTACAGGAGGTTCAAAATAAAGTACATGTATACACCTATGTATAGGGATGCATATTGTGGATGGACTCAATCCTCCACCCAGCATATGTATGAAACTTCATCATTCCGTCAAAGTGTCATCTGCAAAGTTACTAATGGTCTCTTTTTTTGCACATAATGTTTTTTTTCC
Source organism: Gymnobelideus leadbeateri (assembly GCA_011680675.1). NCBI lineage: Eukaryota > Metazoa > Chordata > Mammalia > Diprotodontia > Petauridae > Gymnobelideus > Gymnobelideus leadbeateri. The sequence goes on along the minus strand of WOXC01009233.1, from coordinate 196,820 downwards.
GACCAATAAAGTGTAGAGATATTTTTTCAACACTCATTTTTGTAAGATTTTGAATTCCAAATTGTTCTTCCTCTCTCATTTCCATTCTATAATTCCTCATCAATACACAGTGTTTCTTCTACTCTGCTGGATGTTCTCCTTGTTCTGCTCACTTCACTCAGCCTCAGATCATGTAACTCTCTTCAAGTTTGTTTTCTAAAATTCCCCAGCTTATAATTTATTATAAAATAATAGCATGCCATAATATTCATAAACCACAATGTTTTTAGCCATCCCTCCCCTCAACTAATGGACATTCCCTCAATGTCCAGCTATTCACTGCAAGAAAAAGAGCTGCTATAACTATTTTTCTACATGTTAGTTCTTTCCACTTTTTTATAAACTCTTTTGGATACAGATATAAGAGCTATATCATTGCATCAAATAGCATGGATAGTTTTATTGCCCTTTGGGCATAGTTCTAAATTACAGTCCAGAATGTTTATATCAGTTCACAAGTTGACCATCAATTCACTAGTGTTCCAATTGTCACATATATTCTCCTACATTTATCATTTTCCTTTTCTGTCATAGTAGTCCATCTGATAGTTGTGAGGTCATACCTGTAAAGTCAGGCATGTGCAGCTTCCCAGAGTGCTACCATTGTGAACAGCTTCAAGATTCAGATTACATAGCATAGTGAACACTCTGTTTATCCTTTTACAAATTAAGGCAAAACTTTCACAGAAATCAAAATAAAGCATTCACAATATTACAACTCATCACTAAAACAGCCACATAGTTTCCATCCAAGTGGTCACATAGTTTGGAACACAGTATATTCATTTATTCACTCAATCACAATGTCCTTAATTCAATCATTCAATCACTTAGCAACTCAATCACCCTTAAGGTGTCAAGTCCTCCTCAAGGGACAAAAAGTATAATAGTCAAGGTTCTCCAACCATGGGGTGCAATTAAGTTAAAATATCATCATCAGTTACTACTCAGTACCATTTTAAGGGGTAGTGGAAAATACACAGCTCATCCACCCCTTAGTCACAAGTAAGGTACAGTGTTATCAGTCACCACTCAGTATCCACAGAGATCTTTTGATGTTGACCAATGGTAGGCTCTCAGCATCCCTCATTCCCCATTCCATTCCCCAGCTCCTACCTGGATTTACCAAACTGAGATCTGGGTTCTAAGGCAGACAGCTCCCAGTTCCTTGTCTAGCTCTCTGTGCAGTTCCTGTTCTAAACTGAAGCTTACAGTGTCCAGTCCACTTTAAATCCTTTATAGTTTCTGTTCCTGGGAAGTCAAGGCATAACAAAGCCACAAAGTACAAGCAACACAGTCATTCTTCCTCCAGCAGCTCTGGCTGGCCCTCAGAATTCTTTGACAACTCTGGCTGGCCCTCCCAAACCTTCAGCAGAAGTTTCAGCTGGTTCCCAGAATCAAAAACCCTTCATCCAGTTTCGCAAAATGAAAAGACATTATCTCCAGTCTGGGCCTCTCTTCCTCAACCTGGCTCCAAGAAGATCTGAAATTCCAGCTAGGGCTTCTCCTTATATACCTGTTAGCTCCTCCCTGTTCTGCTCCTTCCTGTTATATCAGCAACAGGGGTTCATAATTTTTATTTCTTAACAAAGGATTGATCTAATTAATTACAGACTAGGTGCTAACTACCTGTTAGATTTGTCAAAACAAAGGAATCAAATTGCATTACTATTACATTCCATCCCTCCAGGTTCCTTGGCCTTACAATTTCAATCTAAATGGTCATGGATCCTGGAACAAATAGAGGCACTATAATATGTAATCCTTACGAATACACCATAATGTAAAGGCAAGCACAAGCAGCTTTCCATAAGACTGCTGCTAGGAACAGCTTTCAAGGTTCTGATTACATATTATAGTGAGCTCTCTATTTATTTTATAGCAAATCAGAGCAAAACCTTCACAGAAAATCAAAACACTGCATTCTCAACCTTAAGACTTATCACAGAAGATCAAAATAGAGCATTCACCATGTCACAACTCAACAGCTTATCACTAAAATGCCCACATAGTTTTCACCAAAGTGTTGGCATTCATTTAGTCAATCACAAAATCTTTAATTCAATCACAAATTACAGGAGTCAAAGTTCTACACCCCTAGGTCACAGCAAATCATAATCTTCTCAGTCAGTACATAATATCCAAGTAAAGTTTTCTTTCAGCTTGACTTTAGGCTGGCTCACAGTCTCCATGGTCCCAGCTTAACTGTCACCTGGGTTCAAAGGTAAGCAGCTCCCAGTTCCTTATCTAGCTCCTTGTCCAGTTCTTCCTCCACTTCACATTACATATTGAAGTTCACAGTGTCCTATCCACCTCAAGTCCTTCACAGTTCCTGTTTCTGGGAAGACAAAGCTTGCCAGAACTACAGTAATATTCATATACATTACTGGCACCATCATCAATTCATATATACCTGTGAAATCAACTCAGACCCACACACAAGGTCTGATAGCTCAATACAAATTATCAATATAGGAATCAACACAGACCCATAAACAAGGTCCATGAGGTCAACACAAATCACCAGTAAAGTCCCAGGAACTCCAAAACCCTCCTCCATGAATTCTGTAAACATACAACCAGAAAATACTGTTTCAAAGTTTCCAGGAAGGTCCCAGAGCTTCTGTGCAAAGTTTCACAAACAAACATCATCACAGACAGAGCTAACAAACAGAGTGCTGGAATATCACAAGTTTTCTCCTTCTTGACTCTGCCACCACACGAGTCCTCTTCTCAGTTCTTCTGTCTCTATCCTGGAAATTCTCCTTATATGTAGTCATTAGCTCCTCCCTTCCCTGTTGCAACAATTCGTGTGTTCTAGGGTTCACAAGTTGTGGGGTTCACACATTCTGTTTCCTAATAGAAGATACAGGGGTCAAATGAAACTTGAAATGAGACAAGGTGTTAATTCAATAGCTGAAACAAGTTGTGAACTACTTCTGTGCTTGCCATTACATTCCACCCCTATGTGTTTTAATTTGCATTTTTCAAATGAATAGTGAGATAGACTATTTTTTCATATGACTATAAATACCTTTAATTTTTATATGATTATAAATAACTATAATTTATTTATTCCTACATGGAAAGACAGTATTTGTAAATTTGAGGCCTTTCTCAGTATTAGGGTAGTTGTAGGGAATGGATTAGATAGAAAGATAGGTAGATAGATAGATAGACTTATTTTTAAAATACATTTTATGTTTATTTTAGTTTACGTCATTCATTGCCACAAGATTTTGAGTTACAAATTTTCTCCCTGTCTTTCCCCTACCCACCACCTCTACAGAGCTATCCACTGTATACCCCCTCCCCCAATCTACTCTATCCCATATCCTCCCCCATTCCCCTGTGAATTTCCAGTAGAGCAAGATAGTTATCCATACCCAAGTGCCTGTTTATCTTATTTCCCCATTGCATGTAAATGAAAAAAATAACTAATAATTTTTTTAACATTTGATTTTACAACTGTGAATCCTACCTTCTTTCCTTTCCTCCATCATCACCCACCCTTACTGTGAAGATAAGCAATTCAATATAGCTTGCACATGTATAGTTAAACAAAACATTGCCATAGGGGCAGCTAGGTGGCACAGTGAGTAGAGTGCCAGCCCTGGAGTCAGAAGGACCTGAGTTCGGATCAGGCCTCAGACACTTAAGACACACAAACAAAAACCTAGCTGTGTGAACTTGGGCAAGTTACTTAACCCCAATTGCCCTCCAAAAGCAAAGTAAAAAACAAACAAACAAACAAACAAAAAAAAAAACCAAGCATTGCCAAAGTATTTCCCTCCATCCTATCACACCCCCGACTTGTTCTATCCTCTACTTTCACCCTGTCCCTTTTCAAAAGTGTGTGTCTCTAACCACCTGCCCACCCCAACTTGCCCTACACTCAATCCTACCCCCCTCTCATACTCTTCCCCCCTAGTCTCCTATAGGGCAAGATACCCAATTTCATGTGTATGTCATTCCCTCTCTAAGTCAAATTCAATAGGAGTAAGGTTGACCCATTCCCTATTGCCTTCCTGTTCTTCCCCTCCATTGTAACAGTTTCCCCTTGTCTCTTCTATAATTTGCCCCATTCTTTCTCTCCACCTATAATCTCAATATATTCCTCTCTCACCTCTCAATTTCACCTTTTAAATATCATCTCTTCCTATTTAATCAATCCTGTGTCCTCTGTCTATGTATACCTGTACACACATGCAGACACATGCATATATATATATATATATATAGAGAGAGAGAGAGAGAGAGAGAGAGAGAGAGAGAGAGAGAGAGAGAGAGAGAGACATGTTTGCATATGTTTTCCATGTAGGCATATAAATAGTTCAACTGAGTTCTGAGTTTCAATTTGATTGATTCTAATTTTTAGCGAATTATATTCTTCAGTTAGTTTTTGAAGGTCCTTTTTTAGGGAGGAATTTTCTTCAATTACTTCACTAATTTTACTTTTTAAGTATTTCTTTTCTTCAGTGAAACTTTTTTCCTAGATAGTCACTGCCTCCCTGATTTGGTCTTTAAAATCTTTCTTTAGCTCCTCCAAGAATGCTATTTGGGCTTGAGACCAGTTCGTATTTCCTTCTGTGGTCTCAGGTGTGGGTAAAGAGTCCACTTTGTCCTCTGCTGCCATGAACCCTTCCTATATGCTTGCTGAGCTGACTTCAGTGTGAAATTTATTTCTCTCTTTCACTTTGTGGGTTCTTTAGCTCTAAAATTTGTTTAGAGTCATATTTTTTAAAGGGTAATAAAATTATTATTTCTATCATCTGTTGGGGTGGGGGAGTGAATAAAGGGATGGTTCAGTTTTAAGTTCTCAAAGAGAAAAGCTTTTATTTCTCCCAGCAGCTCCTCCTTTTCTAATAGGATTCAGACCAATACTTGGGAAGAAGTTAAAAGTCAGGATGATTTTACCTCACATCACTAAAGACTACTTCAGCTTTTAAAAAAGTTATTTCAGCTGTTAACTCTACAGTAAATCATTGCATAGAATCTCCCTTGGGAATTTTAATAGAACCAGTTGTTTGTCTCTGAGCTTTGTGTGCTACCTACTGCTAAAAGTGAACAAAGGTCATTTATTCATCTACTGAAGGCAGCAATGATTTCACCATTAGTAGACAATCCTCAGCGTTCATTCTTTCTGAAAAGGAAAGTCCACTGGTAGGGCAGATCAGACTAAATCTTTTGCTTCAAGTCCTTAACCAAAGGACTAATACCTTTTACATAAATGTCACAAGACAATAGCAGTCTCCTTCCAACAGACTTTTCCTGTTAAGACTACTGCCTCTCTATTCTTGGCCAAGAGCGTCCTCAACCAGTACCTTGATTCTGGAATAGCCGTGTTCTCTAAAAAGAAGCTGTTAGCTGCAGCAACTAATATGGAAAATAGGAATGTTCTTTATCAAATTAAAGAAGCACCAAACAATTTATCTTGGATAAAATATACAGAACAAAGTCTACTAGGTTTTAATTTCCCTTGCCCCCTTCCATCTAGTTCTATAGATCAGTAATTGGCTGTAGTCAGCTGTACTTTGAGAAGTCATTCAGACCAATTTTGGGACATTATAGAATAGGTCTTCCTGCATTAAAAAGATTCAAGCTTTGCATAAATATTTAAAGAAACAATCACTACCTCCCCAGTAATATCATCCTCAGCAGAATTGTAAATGGATGACATCTTTCCTATGTCAAGTGCAAGGTGGATGGGAAGAAAGAAAAGTCTTAAGATGCTCTCTCTACATAACAGTGGGCTCACCAGGGAACACAACTTTGCTCATATGAAAAGGGAGCTTTAGAACCCTGTAGGAGTCAACACATTCATATCTCTTGGTTTGATGTTATGGGTTCGTGGAGGTTGTTTCTTTCCTTCTATCACTGGAAGGTCCATTTTAGGTGGCTTAAAGGCTGCAGAGTCTTCTGCAATTCTAGTAGCCTGAACCTGAATGAGGTCCATTGGCGATGGTTTCTGAGTACCTCTATAAGACTGGACACTGAAACCCGAGTCAGATTTCTGAAGGGTTCTTGGTCCAAAAAGGCCCCATTTTTCAGATGAGGGTTTGTCTCTATCTCCATTTCCAAAGTCCATGCTGCTTGACATTTAGGTCAGGTAAGGAAGTAGAAGATCCATGAATAAACCAGCCTCTGGGCTTTTGCTGGGGAGAAGAATAGGGTGTGCTACTTGGAGAAGACTGGGTTGAAGCAATCAGTCTATCTTCTTTTGTCATTTCTCCATTTTGTAACTTCAATTCATGGACTGCCTCTGCAACACAGTGGTACTTGGTTTCTTCCATGGTGAGGCCTTTATGGGGAGTGTATCCTGCATCTGTCAACCCTGCCTGCTGCTCAAAGTGCTGGATGTTCTCTTGTGTCTGTTCAGCTGGGTTTCCGTGAGGGGAAGAGAGGGATGGAGGAAATGGGGAAAAGAGACCTCCTGCAGGCCGAAGCTCTGCCATGGACAGGCAACTGAGACTAACAAGGCTCCAGGTCCCCTTCACTCCCTAAGCACCGAAGCACAGGGCAAACCGAGGCCATGACGCAAGTATCGCCAAGGCCCAAATGGACCTCATCGGGGACAAATTGAGTGCAGTGCTAGAGTCATATTTTATAGGTATTTGAGGTGGTTATGTGGGGAGTTCACAAAGTTTTCCTACTTCTTCTCCATCATCTTGGCTCTGCCCCCTACAAGGTTTACAGATAAGAAAACAGTAAAGGGTGTGAGTACCTGCCTCACACTTAACAGCATTTGTGTTTCAGATTGAATTTATTAGATCAATTGATATACACACACTCTCTCTCTCTTTCTCTCTTTCTGTCACACACATGCACACACATACACACACACACATGTTTGTGTTTTGTATATATAAAGAATGTCTCAAAAACCACTCAGTTCAATATTAAGCAATTAAAATAAAACTGCACTGTCTTTTGAGGAGCCCTGTATATGGGAATACGTATGTTTGTGTATTTGTATCTTCGCAAAAGACATATACAGGATATTACAAGTCATTGTAATTTTAAGCTACTAAAATTTGAAGCTGCACTTAATTACGCGTGTATGAAAATAATTTTGATACTTCTACTCAATTTAAACACTAATGAATTCAAATAGTTACTTGATTTAGTTGATGCTGTAAAAATAAGAATTATGTACGTTGTAATTAATTAGTTCATCATGTATTGATAATATTATGATTATTTGATTTATTGCAGAGATTTGTATTTTATTACTATTATGGTTATTATTAAATTGTTTGGAATTTTCTTTGTGGGCATAAACTTGAGACTTCTTTGAAAACTGTGATTAAAAAAAAAACAACAAGTTCATTTCTCCTTTGCCATTTTAACCCAAGAATACTGCTTACCAAGCAGCCAGTGGAAAGTCTCAGAATACTGATGAAAAAGTAGGAATAGTTGATTGGCATTTTCCTTAGCCAATCAAAAGAGTATCCCCAAATTTAGAAACTGACCAATCATGGACTGTATGACCTTAGTTCTACTTTTGTTTCTTTTTATTAACCTCCCTAGGTTAATAAAATTATCATCCACCCACATACTCAATATTTGTTTGCCTTCACATGGAACAGTAAATAGTAAACTCAGATTTGTTTACCTTATCGGTATATTAAAAGTTCAATGTTTTTCTGTCAGATTTTCTAGCAGGATTTAGATTTTATTGTTTTTAAATACACTAATGGGAGAGAATTCTGGAATGATGGTGGAGTAGGTCAGAAAAGTTCAAGCTTTCAAGATTTTCCACTACAAAAGATTTAAAATAGTGATTCTGGGTGAACATAGAGACTTGAAAACAAATAAGAGTAAGGGCAGAACAGGGGTCCATCCTCTTGGGGCATTCTGAGAAGACATGAAGAAAAATCTCATGACTAGATTTCCTCTTTCTGAAGAGGAAACACCTCCAGGCTATGGTCTGCTTTAACAAACAGAGGAAAGTTGCTTAAAGAACATGCAGGAGGTGGAGCCAAGATGGCAGAAAAGAAGCAGTAACTTCTCTAAGCTCCTCAGTGAATCCTGTCACTAAACCTTAAAAAGTGAATCTGAACAGATTCCAGAGTGACAGAATCCACTGGGAGACAGAGTGTGGCAGAATCCAGCCCAAGAAAGTGCCCAGTGGGTCCAGACAGGGGGAGTGCACAGCACATGGGGTCTGTACAGTTCAGACTTGAGAGCAGACAAGTAGAGTACACTAGAGAGAGAAGAAGCCCCAGCGTGCTGATTTACCAATCCCAAAGAGGAATAGCACCCATCTCATCTGTATCTCATAGGGGGACAGAAGGAATCATCGGAGCCAGGTAAGAGAGGGCTTAGGGTCACCAGCAGAGACAGCAGCTCCTCCTGGGTCTATCAGTCCCCAGCCTGGAAGTATAGAAATCGCCTGCATGTTTTGCCATTATGAAAAAGTAAACTGGGATCTAAAACATCAGGGCAGTTTTCCTTCTTCACAACTAATGTGGAAATATATTTAACATAATTGTACATGTATAACCTACATCAGATTGCTTGCTGTCTTGGGGGAGGAGGGAAAGAAGGGAAGGAGAAAAATTTGAAAGTCATAATCTTACAAAAATGAATGTTGAAAACTATCTTTATGGGTAACTGCAAAAAAATAAGATAAAATACTATTAAGTGGAAAAAGAAAATAAAATTGGAGATTCTGTCATTAAAAAAAAAAAAGGAAACTGGCAGCTCTGATTATGCCTTCATGAAGTAGAAAACCCAAAGATAAGTCTCCCACCCAGAGAGAAATTCAAAGATAGTGGAAATAGGCACAGGCTTGGGAGTCATCAAGAAGGGGTATAACTGAGTCAGCAAGGAATCTGAAGAGAAAAGAGGGAGGGGTCCCAACAAGCCCCACCTCCCCTGACCAGCAAAATCCTTCCCAAGCTGCAGCCCAGGAGTACAGAGGAAGAAATCTCAAGTTGCCAGAGTATCCCTCCTCCACAGACTACTCTGTGTACATCAGCATACCTCATTGAGACCGCTGTCTTAGCCTCTAACTAGACACCCGGAGGCTACAGCATTCAAAGTCAACAACCAGGCCCTTAGCTCACAGCCTGAAAATTAAGAAATAGGAAATTACAATGGGAAGGAAGGCAGCTGAGAAGGAGAAGGGGAAGGCAATAAAATCAATCCAAGCTAATTATATAGGTCAAGAATAATCAAATACAGAGGACAACCTCGCCTCTTTATCCACACCTGAGACAACAGAAGGAAATATGAATTGGTCTTAAGCCCAAATAGCATTCTTGGAAGAGCTAAAGAAAGATTTTAAAGACCAAATCAGGGAGTCAGTGACCATCTTGGAAAAAAGTTTCACTGAAGAAAATAAATCCTTAAAAAGTAAAATTAGTGAAGTACTTGGAGAAAATACCTCCCTAAAAAAAGGAACTTCAAATAAGCTGAAGATTATAATTCACTAAAAATTAGATTCAATCAAATTGAAATTCAGAACTCTATGATGCAGCAAGAGTCAAGCAAACAAAATATGACAATTGAAGAGTTGGAAGAAAATGTAAAGTATCTCACTGCAAAAACAACTTACTTAGAGAACAAATCCAGGAGAGATAACTTATGAATAATTGGTCTACCAGAAAACCATGATAAAAAAAGCAGCCTAGACAACATATTCCAAGAGATTGTTAAAGAAAGATGTACTGAAGTCCTGGAATCAAAAGATAAAATAGTTATAAAAAGAATTCACCAAAATCCTCCTTAAAAGAGGTCCCAAATTGAAAATTTCAAGAAATATAGTAGCCAAATTCCAGAATTACAAGATTAAAGAAAAATACTGCAAGCATCCAAAAAGAAGCAATTTAAATATCACAGGACTACATCCAGAATCACAAAGAACTTAGCAGCTTCTACATTAAAAGATTGGAGGGATTGGAATTTGATATTTCATAGGGCAAGAGAGCTAGGACTACAACCAAGGATTAACTACCAGCAAAATTGAGCATAATCTTCCAGCAAGGAGATGGTCATTTAATGAAATAAGGGACTTCCAGACTTTCCTCATGAAAAAGCTAGAGCTCAGTGGAAAATGTGATCTCCAATTGCAAGACTCAAGAAAGACACAAAAAGGTAAACAAGGAAAAAACAGACTCATACATACATACATGCACACACCCACACTCATGCACACATGCACATAACTTGCTATGCAACAAGAGCAAGGTATTCACATCCCCATATGAGGAATTGATAACTGTAAATACTGAAATTTTTATTATTATCATGACCTTCAAAAGGGTTATACATAGATAGAGGGCATGGGTATAAATGAACTAACTTGAAGATTAAAAAAAATTATTAAGGGTATCAAAGAGACTGTAATGGGATAAAAGGAAAGGATGAGATAGAAAAAGGTAAAATATGCCATTTGAAAAGGCATAAAAGCGCACTATAGTAGAGGGGAAAGAAAGAGGGAGAGGAACAACATTCAAACACTATTATCACTGGTTCTGGTTCAAAGAAGGATCAACTTAATCAGTAAAGTTTAAGATTCTAACGTGAATATAAAATGCATTAAATAGAGGAAAAGGAGGGAGGGAGAGGAGCACTGTTTTAAATTTACTCTCATTGGTTTGGTGTCAAACAGGGAGTAACTTTCTCTGATAAGTATAAACATTATTGGCTCCTATAGGCAGTAGAAGGGTAAGGGGGGGGGGGGTAAAAATTAGGAGATTAAAGGGGGGATTGGAGTGGAGGGAAATAGCAGCAATGGGAGAGGGTAAGTAAAGAAGGGGGGTCATCAGGTGGGAAAACTGAGGAAGGTGGCAGTTAAAAGGGAAAACTTCAAGGAGGGGAAGGGAGAAGGTAGAAACAAAAACAGTAGCAGGGGATGGGAATAGGGTGGACAGGGAGAGAGAGACATTCCTCATTACTGTGAATGTGAGTGGGATGAACACTCCCATAAAACTGAGGCAGAGAGCAGAATGGATTAAAAACCATAATCCTACAATAAACTGTCTAAATGAAACACATTTTAAACAAAGGGATACCCACAGGGAAAAGGCAAAAGGCTGGAGTAGAATTTATTATGCCTTACCTAAAGTAAAAAAAGCAGGGGTAGCAATCCTTATCTCAGATAAAGCAAAAGCAAAAATAGATCTAATTAGAAGAGATAAGGAAGAAAACTATATCCTGCTAAAAGGCACCATTCTAGAATGAAGCAATTTCATTACTTAACATATATGCACCAAGTGGCATAGCATCCAAATTCCTAGAGGAGAATTAAGGAATTATAGAAATAAATAAAGAAAGAAATTTGACAAAGTTGTAAGATATGAAATAAACCTACATAAATTCTCAGCATTCCTGTATATCGCCAATGAAATTCAATAGCAAGAGATAGAAAGAGAAATCCCATTTAAAGTCATTCTAAACATTATAAAATATCTGGAAATCTAACTGCCAAAAGAAACCCAAAACCTATATGATCACAACTACAAAACACTTCTCACACAAATAAAGTCAGATCTAACTAATTGGAAAAATATCAATTGCTTGTGGCTGGGTTGATCTAATATAATAAAAATGACAATTTTACCCAAACTAAATTATACATTTAGTGCCATACCAATCAATTTACCAAAAAAAAAAAACCTGCTTTATAGAATTATACAAAATAGTAACAAAATTTATTTGGAAGAACAAACGGTGTAGAATATCACTGGAATTAATGAAAAGAAATGCTAGGGAAGGTGAACTAGCTATACCAGATATTAATCTGTATTATACAGCAGCAGTCATCAAAACTGCTTGGTACTGGCAGAGGAGTAGAGTACTGGATCAATGGAATAGATTGGGCACACTAGATCCAGCAGTTAATGAGTATAGTAATCTATTGTTTGATAAACCCAAGGACCCCAGTTTTGGGATAAGAATGCACTATTTGACAAAAATGCTGGGAAAACTGGAATATAGTATGGCAGAAACTGGGCATAGATCATTATCTAACACCATATACCAAAATCAAGTCTAAATGGGTGTATGATCTAGGTATAAAGGATGATAATGTAAGCAATATGGGGAAGCAGGGAATAGTTTACCTGTCAGATTTGTGGAGAGGGAAAGAGTTTAGGACCAAACAAGAACCAGAGAGCATTATAAACTGCAAAATGGATAATTTTGATTACATTAAATTGAAAAGTTTCTGTACAAAAAAGCCAATGTAACCAAGATCAAGAAGGAGGTGGGAAATTGGGAAAGAATTTTTACAACCTATGTCTCTGATGAAGCACTCATTTCTAAAATATACAGAGAATTGATTCAAATTTATAAGAATACAAATCATTCCCTAATTGATAAATGGTCAAAGGATATGAACAGGTAATTTTCAGAGAAAGAAATTAAAGATATCTATAAGAATATGAAGAAATGCTCTAAATCACTATTGATTAGAGAAATGTAAATCAATAAAACTCTGAGGTACCAGGCAGATTGGCTAAGATGACAGAAGAGGAAAATGACAAATGCTGAAGAGGATGTGGGCAAATTGGAACACTAATTCATTGCTGGAGGAGTTGTGAACTTATCCAACCATTCTGGAGAGCAATCTGGAATTATGCCCAAAGGGCTATAAATAATTTCCTACCCTTTGACCTAGCAATAGAACTTCTAGCGTTACATCTCAAAGAGTTCATAGAAGTGGAAGGAAGACCCATATATACAAAAATATTTATAGCAGCTCTTTTCGTGGCTGCAAAGAATTAGAAATTGGGGCTGCTAGGTGGCGCAGTGAGTAGAGCGTCGGCCCTAGAGTCAGAAGGACCTGAGTTCCGATCCGACCTCAGACACTTAACGCACGAAACAAACAAAAACCTAGCCGTGTGACCTTGGGCAAGTTACTTAACCCCAATAGCCCTCCAAAAAAAATAAAATAAAATAAAACAAAACAAAACAAAAAAGAATTAGAAATTAAAGCAGTGCCCATCAGTTGGGGATTGGCTAAACAAGTTGTGGTATATGCATGTAATGGAATACTATTGTGCTATAAGAAATGAGTAGGAGAAGGATTTCATATTTACCTGGAGAGGCTTATACACACTGATGCTGAGTGAGAAGAGTAGAACCAGGAGAAATTTGTATAGAATCACTGACACAACATATATGTGATGACCAAAGATGACAGACAGGACTCTTCTCAGCAATGCAGTGATATAAGTCAATCCCAAAAGAATTGTGAAGGAGAGAGATGCCTACATCCAGAGAAAATAACTAGAAAGAACTAAGTTTGAATCCTGATGGAAGCAAACTTCTTGATCTTTTTCTTTCCATTTTTTGTTTTTATTTCCTCTTTACCATTTTTCATCCCATCTAGTACAATCTGCCTTTGTAACCTGACTAATGTCTAGTGTGAAAGGATTTACAGATCCTATACTGGACTATATGCTGTCGTGGGGGGTAGTGGGAGGGAGGAAAGGGAAATTTAAAACTCAAGGACTGTGGAATTGAAACTTGTAAACTAAAAATAAACAAATAAATTAAAAAGAAAAAAAAGGATAAAAAAAGAACATGCAGCAAGCCCTTGGATTAGTTGGTTTGAAATGTTACCTTGGCCCCAGCCACAGCAACTTTTACTCCAGGATCCTGAGGACATTGGGCTTCTGAGCTGGGTAAGATTTAGGGAACTTCTGCTGACAAGGAATCCCACACCCAGCTGTGCTGCAGAAATCAGGAGTTAGATTGCATGGGGGGCGGTGAGGGGAAGTGTGACAAGTAACCAGTACATGCCTGTTTAATGCAGAAGTCATTGGGCAGGATGCTGGAGGTTTGGTTTGATTTCAAGGTCAGAGATGAGAACTAAATAAGATAAGAGTCAAGCAATACCACCTGCCATATCCTGGAACTAAAGGTGAATATAAAGAAAAACAAATTACATTAGTACCATAAAAAAACAAATGCACAGGCAAAGGAGAAAGAATCTAATCAGAATGATAAAGGCTGTGATTCATCTTCAGAGGAGGATACTGAAGCAAAGAAACCCTCTTGTGTCCCATAGAGTAATGTCAAATGGTCACCTGCCCAAAAAGAACATATTGAGTCCCCCAAAAAACCAAAACACTTTAAAAATCAAATGAGAGAGATGGAACAAAAATTAAAAAGAAAAAGAAAATAAAAACAAGAAGATTATGACAAAAATTAACCAATTATAAAAGGAGATTTAGAATCTTAAGGAAGAAAATTACTCCTTAAAAGTCAGAATTGGTCAAACAGAAGTCAGTGAAGTTATAAGAGATGAAGAAATAGATAGATATAGATATAGATACAGATATAGATATAGATAGATATACATATACATAAACATAGACATAGACATAGATGTACATATATAAAGAATGGAAAAGTAGAAGAGCATGTGAAACATTTCATAAGAAAAAACAAGGGATCCATAGAATGGATCAAGAAGAAAAAACATAAGAATAATTGGATTACCTGAAAATTCTGATAAAAAATAATTTTGATACAATTATGTAAGAAATAATGGAAGAAAATTGTCTGGAAAAATTAGAATAATATGGGAAACTGGAAATAGAAAAAAAAATCCCTGATCAGGGGGATGGAATAGGTAAAAGGGGTGTAAAAAATAGCGTTTAGATTCAGGAGAATATTTAGATAAGGGAGGTATTGCTGGAGTAGGGATAGGTTAAGTAATACTAAGGCAAGGTAGTAGATAGAAGTAATGTAGAGAACTTAGGAGGGATAGTAAATAAGAGATATACACAAATATAAAAACAGTATTGGGAGAAGAATTCTTAGGGAAAGTGTGTATGCACATATACATATGTATTGTAGATACATTTATGTGTATGTGTGTATATACACATGTATACATACATGTGCATATATATGTGTATGTACATATCTACATACATACATTTGCATATATGTATATACATACACACATGCATACATAAGTGTGTGTGTGTGTGTGTGTGTGTGTATACCCATGCTGAATTTTAGCCTTGGGGTGGCTCGATGCAGAAAGAAATGGGGAGAAAAGAACAAAATAAAAAGTGTACAGCAGAGAACAATAGAAAATCTATAAGACAGCAAAGAAAATATGGACAGGTTTTAAATTGATACACAGTATTTACTATATAGTCTTACTTGAAATGAGAAGTTATTAATATATATTTTGAATCCTCTCCTATGTTTTGCTGTGTACATCATGTCTTTTTGTTTTATATTTGTTTATATTTTTTTCTATTTTTGTATGCGTTTAAGCTTCAATAATTATTTAAAATAAAAAAATAAAATGATTTTGTCTTAATCCAATATGTTAATGAGCTTCTGCTAGTGGCATCCACCCTCAAGATTTCCCAAAAAGATACCTGTCATCTCTTTCTTCACCTTCATCAAAAAGATTATACTATCTCCAAATTGAAGGTTCAGTGGTATCAATCTGAACTAGAGTATCCTGGATTTGTCTTGTCTACTGGACTATGCTGTGTGTCACAAAAATGGAAAAAAAAATATTTTTCTCTTCCAGAGCATTAGAAGCAGGCACGTGTTGTCTTTCCAGCAATAGGATATTATAGGCAGTGGACACATTATTTTATAAGATTATTAAACTCTTGGTGCTTTTCCTAAAGAGCAGATTACTGAACATCTTGCTGACTTGACTGATTTTATTGTGGTTATTTAGTCTTTTCAGATGTATCAGACTCTTCATGATCTCATTTGGGGGCTTCCTTGTCAAAGATACCTGAGTGGTTTTCTATTTGCTTCTCCATCTCACCTTCCAGATAAGGATGTGACACAGGGAGTGTTAAGCTACTTGCCTAGGGTCACATGACTACTAAGTGTCTGAGGCTATATTTGCAATAAGGAAGAGGAGCCTTCCTTATTCCAAGTTCAGCACACTATCCATTGTGCCACCTAGCTCCCCTTTAGAAAGCATTAGGCAGAGCCAAGATGGTGGAGTAAAAGAAGAAACTTGCACAAACTCTGGCAGAAACCACCTCTAATACCTGGAAAATACAACTCTTAAACAAGTTTTAGAGCCACAGGACCCATGAAGTTGCAGAGAGAAACAAATCTCCATCTGAAGGCAGCTTGGAAGGGTCTATCACAGTGGGCTGGGAACTGAGAAAAGTCCTGCATGAGTCACATGGGTTCAGACCCAGGGTGGCCCTGACCAGTGGCACAGATTGGCTGAAGCAGAATTCAGGAGAGTGAATCACTGGCAGCTGTGGCACTTTCCAGACTTCTCAACCCATAAACACCAAATAAAGAATAAAAAGTCAGTAGGGAACTCTGTTAGAACTAAGTGGAGGAGATTTCAGACTGGCCCATGCCCTAGAGCAACAGAAGTGGTAGAGGCACAGCTGCTACAATTGCTGCCATGTGGCTGCCTCCAGAGCTCCTGGCCTGCATAATGTAGGGGGACTAAGCAACCATTCAGGGGGCAGTCTTTCTTGCTTTGACCTGCTTGGATCTGACTCCCAGTCTTGCATGGTGGTGAGGAATGCTAGCTGACAGAACTTATGGAGGCGATAGAGAGGGAGCCCTCCTTATAGTTCAGGCAGTTGTGAAAATACCAGCAATTTGGGACACAGCTCTCTCCACTCTTGAAGCGCAGTTCTTCCACGGCAAAGAGGTCAAAAGTCAAGTAATTGGCTAGCAAGATGAGCAAGCAGAGGAAGAGCAATCAGATAATAGAGTATTTGGGGGGAAAAAGGGATAAAACATGGAACCAGAAGAAGACAACAAATTCAAAACCCCTGCAGCAAAAGCTTCTAAAGTAATAGGAAATGGTTACAAGCCATGGAAGAGCTCAAGAAGGATTTTGAAAATCAAGTAAGAGAAGTGGAAGAAAAATTGGGGAGAGAAATGAGAATGATGCAAGAAAATCCTGAAAAGAGAGTCAACAGCCTCTTAAAGGAGAGCCCCAAAATACTGAAGAAAATAACACCTTGAGAAATAGACTAACTGAAATGGTGGAAGAGATCCAAAAAGTCAATGAGGACAAAAATGCCTTAAAAAGCCAAATTGCCAAGAAGGAAAAGGCATTTCAAAAACTCACTGAAGAGAATATTTCCTTCAAAATTAGACTAGAGCAAGTAGAAGCTAATGACATTATGAGAAATCGAGATATTATAAAACAGATCCAAACAAATGAAAAAGTAGACAGCAATGTGAAATATCTCATTGGAAAAACCACTGATGGGGAAAATAAATGCAGGAGAGATAACTAAAAAATCACTGGACTAGCAGAAAGCCACAATCAACAAAAGAGCCTAGAATCATTCTTCAAGAAATTCTCAAGGAAAATTGCCTTGATATTCTAGAACCCGATGGTAAAATAACAATTGTAACAATTCGCTGATCACCTCTTGAAAAAGATCCCCAAAAGAAAACTTCTAGGTATATCATAGCTAAATTCCCGAGTTCCCAGTTCAAGGAGAAATTATTACAAGCTGCCAGGAAGAAACAATTTTAGTACTGTGGAAACACAATCAGGATAACAAAAGATCTAGCAGGTCCTACATTAATGGATTGAAGGGCTTGGAATATGGTATTCTGTAGGTCAAAGGAGCTAGGATTAAAACCAAGAAACACCTGCCCAGCAAAAGTGAGTATAATACTTCAGGGAGAAAATATGGTCATTCAATTAAGCTGAGGACTTTCAAGTATTCTTGAGGTAAGAATCAGAGCTGAACAGAAAACTTGACTTTCAAATACATGAAGCAAGAGAAGCATTAGAAGGTAAACAGGGAAAAGAAATTATAAGAAACTTACTAAAATTGAACTATTTACATTCCTACATGGAAAAAAAAAGATATTTAACTCATTGTATATGTATATAAGTATACATACATATATGTATATATAAGAGGGTGTATATGTGTGCACATAAGATTGTGAGTGTGTGTATATGTGTGTACATGTATACATAGACAGAGGGCACAAGATCAGTTGAATAGGAAGGGATGATATCTAAAAATAAAATTAAGAGGTGAGATAGGAACATAATTGGAGGAGAAAGGGAGAGACTGAATAAGGTAAATTATATACCTCTCATAAAAAAGAGGCAAGAGAATACTGTTACATTGGAGGGGAAGGGCTGAAAAGTGAAAGGGAATGGGTCAACTTTAATCTCATTGAATTTAGCTTAAGGAGGGAATGACATACACAGTTAATTGTGTATTTTACCCTACAAAAAAGGATGGGCGAAGGGGATAAGAGGGGGCATGATAGATGGGAGGGCAGACTGGGGAAAAGGGGAACCAAAAGGAAACATTTGAAAAGGGACAGGGTCAAAGTAGAATACAGAATGATCGGGGGCAGGATAAGATGGAGGGAAATATAGTTAGTCTTTCACAATATAACTAGTAGGGAAACATTTTGCATAACTACACATGTGAAATCTTTATTAAATTGCTTATCTTCTCAGTGGGGGTGGGTGAGGAGGGAAGAAGGGAAAGAATCTGGTAATCAAAGTTATAAAAACTAATATTAAAATTGTTTTTAAATGCACCTGGGAAATAAGATATACAGGCACTGAGGTATAGAAATCCATCTCACCTTACTAGAAAGTTTGTACATTATAAGAGATAGCAGATTGGGGAAAGGGATATTTAGTAAGCTCACTTTCTTGGGTTTGGGGGGTAGGGGAAAGATGGTAAGAACATTTTAACAAAATCTTGTGGAAATGAATGTTGAAAATTAAAAATATATAAGTAAATTATTTATTACAAAATAGAGATAGCATTAATACTTTTTTCATGCTCTAGGGAACCCAGACTACATTAAACTCTTTTCTCTATGCAAGAATGAAGAGGAATGACTTCTGGGTCCTAACAAAACCATTAGAACCCACATTGTACACTGTGGCTTATTATTCAGGTCAAGTTGATAATGTAGCTCCACCTTGTTTGTGTGTCTTCTTAATGGAAAAAGCATACGATCCTTCCTAGGATGTCCCTTAGTGGTACACTGCTCTTATGAAGTCAAAACCTTATCTATGCCACCATACGTAAGCCTTGCAAGGTATAAGGTAAATTTTGCTAGGGAAAGAGAATGTCAACTTAAATCTTTGTTCTATTTTCAATCTTGAGGCACTGTTCTTTGACCTACCTATCTCTGTGAATTTGCATGACAGCATATTACTGTGCACTTTGTTAATAATGTGCTATGATAATCTATGAATTGCAAGTCAGTGCTTGGATAGTTTAAATGCTAAGAATGATTTTGAAGCCAGAATATTATTCTAGGACTTTTCTGTTTTGCTATTTTAAGTTCATCTGCTACAGAATCCTTCCCCCATATTTGTCATAAAACATCAATATAATGCCTTTTAATTTAAGTAAAATGAGCAAAACCAGGAAAATTAAGTGATTTGAGTCATAAAATCATAAAATGCAATTTTAAGTTAGAACTAACTGAGTAAAATGCAGACAAAATGCTTGCATTTGTTTTTATTAAATTTGTTAATCTTGTTAATGACTTACTGAATTATCTAATTTTCTGGTACATGATAAAAATTGATCTCAGAAACCACAGGCTCCTACATTTTAAGAGTCACCTTGAACATTAGTTCTGTAATGATACTTTCTTAGTCCAACATCTAATCCTAACACTTACCTATGAAACTTTTAAAATATATTACAGCATGTGTGATTTACTATTTTAAATGACATGGTCATTCTAACACAAAAATAAAAATAAAAATAAATTTCTGCCTTACCAGTTCTATAAAGTTTCTGCCTATTTCTACACTAGAAAAGCTCTCTTCCTTTCCCTAATACTTCTGTCATAACCCTTTCTGGACCAAGCCTATCACTATTTTATATGTTCCTTATTTGAAATTTTCAAGTTCCTAATCAATCCCTTAGAGGGATGAAAAGAATCATATGAACTAGCTAAAATGTCTGATGCTTCCTATTAAAAACAAAAACAAAGCTGTTATTTTCTGGGACAACCAAGATGTCCCTACACTCAAATGGAAGGAAGTGGTCAACACTTATTTATTAATTACCTATGATGTGATAGCACTGTGCTAAGCACTTGGGATACAAAATGAAAAAAAAAAAATAGGTGATAGACAGGTGTTTTTATTTTTTTTTTCTTTAATGAGCTCACAGGGATAAATAACTACCATAACTCGGGGTGGCGAGGTGGTGCAGTGAGTAAGAGCGCCGGCCTCAGAGTTGGGATGACCCGAGATCGAATCTGGCCTCAGAAAATGAGCACCCACACATAAATAACGACTAGCCATGTAACCTTGAGCAAGTTACCTAACCCCAATTGCTTAAAAAAGAAAAAAAAAAAGAATTCATCAGTTGGGGCGGGTAGGTGGCGCAGTGAGTAGAGTGTCGGCCCTGGAGTCAGAAGGACCTGAGTTCGGATCTGGCCTCAGACACTTAACGCACACACAAACAAAAACCTAGCCATGTGACCTTGGGCAAGTTACTTAACCCCAATTGCCCTCCAAAAAAAATAATAATAACTAGCATAACTTAGGTGCCAAAGAAAGTATTTCATAGGATAACAAAGACCACTATTTCCTTTAACAAATGTACCCATCATCTCATTACAGGGTCAGAAACTCATCTCTTGGCAAAATCAAGGATATGACTTGTCCTTTTTAGAGGTGATTTTGTACCCTTATTTCTCATGGAACTATTATTTAAGCATATCCCTCCCCCTCTTCCCTTAGCCCCTTCCTGATGCTCCCAGGTTTCTCAATATAAGCCATAAGTCACCCTTCTGTTTCCAAGTTAAAATTAAATAAATAAGCAAGGCTAAGTCATTCCCTATGCAACCTCTACCAAAGCAACTCTAGTAAACTAGAAAGCTATTTAGCACATTAAAAGTGGAACAGATATTTAAACATATCAGTTATTCCACAGTACCCAACAACTATATTAACTGAATATATTCCTTTCATCCTAATACCCTCAATAATCTATTGCTAAATGGGCACATAGGGCTAGATTATATAGTAGTATTTTTCATAAGGAAGACTAATTCCAGAATCTTATGGGGATAATTACTTTTCCCTTTATAACAACATAACTATAAGGTCAGGTAATCAGTTCCCAGCGAACAAACATTTTAAAAGGACTATTATAATAACACCATGAAATTATGTCTGGAACTCCTATAGGTGAGGGGCTTACTACTGCAAACTTCCTGACAGGATAAATGGACAGGGAGTTTTTTGTTGCTCAACCATTTCAGTTATGTTAGATGCTTTATGAGCCCATTTGGGGTTTTCTTGGCAAGGATACAGGAGTGTTTTGCCATTTCTTTTTCCACCTCATTTTTAGATGAGGAAACTGAAGCAGAAAGCATTGATTGACTTGTCCATTGTCACACAGCTAGTAAGTGTCTGAGGTCAGATTTGAAGTAAGATATTCCTGATACCAGGCTGGGCACTCTTTCCACTGTACCACTTAGCTATCTCAGATAGAGAGTGGCTAAATACTAGGGTGTGAAGTGTGTTCATGGAAGACTACTTGGAGAGAACTTTCAGAAGTCTCTTGGCTTCATTAATGAAATGTTCTGCTCCTCTATATTATTACCTTAAAGGTTACAGGGCAGACAAACATGAGGATGTATTATGTGGGGGATGTTTTGGGGTCCTTTGGCCTCACTATTATACTGCCATCAAAGATAAGAGCAGATAAGCAAGAGGGTGTGTAATCTTGTTGTTGTTGTTGTTAATGCCCCCTGATATGGTCCTAAAATATTACCCTAATAAATAACTAACATTAATCAAGGGCAAATAGTAAGCAAGATTAAGGGAGGGTCCTTCTACATTGTCTGCATTCCTTTGAGGGATGATCTTTCTACATTGTCTCCATTCTTTTGCTGTATCTACATTCTCTTGGGCGGGGGGGGAACATAAAACCTCTGTAGGCTCCTTGCTTCATTGGTTCTGTATAAAATGTTACTATAATAACCAGACTATTGATTACACCCCCATCTCATTATTCTCACTGCTGCCTAGCCCGCCAACTGTGCTGGCTGCAGTAAGTGGCACCCACAACATGGGGCATCAGGTTTGCTTATTGAGTCTCTAGTGAGGGACCTCCAGGATTTGCTGGCAGGAAGCAGGTCCACATGAAATCCAAGGGACAATGGATTTCTTTCAAGGTAAGGGGAAGGCTCTAAGAAGGGCATTCCTCAGGGTACTCAATTTTTCATAATCAAAGCTCGCAGAGACATGGGAGTATGGGAGGAAGCTTAGTAAAGGACTTAAAAGATGAAGGAAAAGATCTGAGAATATTACAACTTATATTGTGTAAGGAAAATATTTCAGTTAAGAAATACATTCTGAAAAACATTTTAAAAATAGTCTTTCAGGAGGGGCGGAGCCAAGATGGCGGAGTAGAAACAGCTCTTCCAAGCCTCTCTGCCCCCAGATTCCCCACAAACTATGTAAAAAAGGACTGTGAACAACTTCTGGAGCCCCAGCACCCACAGAACGACACAGAGAAGCTAACCTCCCGCTGAGGACAGCCCAGCAGCCCTGCAGGAAGGACCAGCCCAGCGGTCTGGGAGCCGGCAGCGCGCAGAGCGCAGGAGCTGAGCCGAGCCCAGCCCAGGTCCGCTTGAGCCGAGGTTTTAGCCCCAGGGCGGCCGGGCCAGCAGCCGGCTGGAGGAACCCCAGAACACCAGGAGCTGTGGAGACTCCAGAATTATCAACATAGACATGCCTAGGACAAAGTAAGAGGTTAGTGTCCTATGGACTTTGGGACCTGTATTTGGGGAATGCGTCAGCTCCCTCCCGTGGGGGCTAGAAGCCGCTGAGGAGACACGCCATTTTGTAGTTTTCAGAGGCAGCTCCCGCTCACAGCCTACAAATCGTGGGGAGATCCAGCGATCAGTCTTGGAGGGTAATCGCTCTTGCTTTAACCTCCCTGGATCTGGATTGTGATCTAGGGTGGAAGTTGTGGATGGGTTTACAGCTTGCCAGAAACGGAAGTTGCCCCCCCACACATTCGGGACGAAAATTCCTCTATCTGGCCTTAAAGCCATAGTGTGGCAACAAGCCCAAAAGTCAAGCAATCAAGTGGCAACATGCCAAGGCAAAGGAAACAGAAAAATGCAACCCTAGACTCCTATTTTGGGGGCATAGAGCGGGAAAAGGACTGTGAGGTCAGAAGTCCTGCTCCAAAAGCCCCAGGGGAAAACATGAGCGGGTTGCAGGCCATAGAGGACCTTAAGAAGGACTTTAAAAATCAAATAAGAGAAGTGGAGGAAAAATTGGAAAGAGAAATGAGAAGGATGCAGGAAAAGTATGAAATGAGGGTCAACAGCCTGACTGAGGAAAACAACACCTTAAAAAATAGACTAACTCAAATGGCAAAGGAGGCCCAAAAGGGCAATGAGGAGAAGAATGCCTTAAAAAGTCGAATTTGCCAGATGGAAAAAGAATCTCAAAAGTTCACTGAGGAGATTCATTCCTTCAGAGTTAGACTGGAGCAAATGGAAGCTAATGACTTTATGAGAAATCAAGATGATGTTAAGCAGATCCAAACAAATGAAAGATTAGAAGGCAATGTGAAATATCTCATGGGAAAAACCACTGACCTGGAAAATAGATCCAGGAGAGACAATTTAAAAATTATTGGACTACCTGAAAGCCATGATCAAAGAAAGAACCCAGAAATCACCCTTCAAGAAATTCTCAAGGAAAACTGCCCTGATGTTTTAGATCCAGAGGGCAAAATAGAGGTTGAAAGAATCCACCGATCACCTCCTGAAAAAGATCCCAAAAAGAAAACTCCCAGGAATATTATAGCCAGGTTCCAGAATCCCCAGATCAAGGAGAAAATACTACAAGCAGCCAGGAAGAAACACTTTCTATATTGTGGAAACAAAATCAGAATAGCCCAGGACCTGGCAACTTCTACACTGAGGGATTGAAGGGCATGGAATATGATATTCCAGAGGGCAAAAGAACTGGGAATGAACCCAAGGGTCACCTACCCAGCAAAACTGAGTATTTTGTTTCAGGGGAAAATATGGTCATTCAGTGGAATAGAGGACTTTCAAGCATTCTTGAAGAAAAAACCAGAGTTGAATAGAAAATTTGACATCCAGACACAAGAAGGAAGAGATGCCTGAGAAGGGAATCAGGGAAAAGAAATCAAAAGGAACTTATCAAAGTTGAAATATTTACATTCCTTTATGGAAAAGCAATAACTGTGACTGATGATATCTTTCTCACTATGAAAATAATGGAAGAAGGGGGTGTGGTCATATGAATACATATGTGAATGTGTGTGTATATGGTTACAGTTATATGGATAGAGGGCATAGGTTTAATTTGTTGGGAAGGGAGAATACTCAAGGGATGAAATTTTGAGGTGAGAGAGGAAAGTGGCAAGATGAGATGGGGAGAGACAGGATAGGGTAAACTATCCCATGTAGAAGGAGCAAGGGGAAGTGGTTGCAAAGGAGGGGGATAATAAGGAAGGCTAAAAAGGCAAAACCACATTCACATTGAATTTGGTTCAGGGAGAAAATGACATACAAACTAAATGGGATATCTCAACCTGCAGCAGGATAGGGGGAAGGGAGATGAGAGGAGGGATGATGGATGGGAGGGCATCCTTGGGGGGAGGGGAGGTTGGAAGTACCCACTATAGAAGAGGGACAGGATCATGTAGGGAATGGACCAGGTGGGGGGTGGGATGAGTGGGAGGGAATTATAAGCAGCCTTGTACAATATATCTACTATGATAATGTTTTGCATAGCTAGACATGTACAACATATACTGAATTACTTATCTCCCAAGAAGGAATGGGTGACAAGGGAGGAAGGAAATGGATCTGAAATTCGAGGTCGTAACATTAAATGTTTCAAATATATATAAATACTATTATTAATACTCTTTTGCTTGTAATAGGGAGATAAGATGTGCAGGCATTGGGACACAAAGATTCACCTTCCTCTAATGGAAAAGTCGATGGGGGTATGGGAGAAGGTATGGGAGAGAGCAGATTGGAGGAAGTGATATCTTGTGCGACTACTATTCTGGGAGGTTGGGTAGGGGAATAATTGGGGGGAAAATGATTGTAACTCAAAATCTGGTGGAAATGAATGATGTAAAACAGAAGTTAATAAAGCATTTGTTTAAAAAAAGAATAGTCTTTCAGGCAGCCCCATGTTTTCCTAGTGGGTTTCAGATCAGAGGACCTGATTGGGAAGCAGTGGGAGAGGCTTTAGTTAATTACTTTAAGAAGAATGGACAGGAGAGTGACCCTGCTTCCATATTTGCAATTTATAATGTCATTAAAGCATGCCTAGCAGACAAAACAGGTCTTAAAGAAATATCGAGTGTCATGGGTGAAAGTGAAGGCAGTGATCAGGAAGAGACCTCACCTCCTAAATTCGTGGGGGAAAAAAAAAACATACAAAATACCAAGCCTCTTAACTTCAGTCCAAGTCTGCCTTAAAATCCTTCATGGGGAACAGAAAAGGTTGGGAGGCCTAATGGCAACCCCACCATTGTTTCAGAATTATATACACTTTTTCAAAAACTCATGAAAGAGGAAACACAAACTTTAAGAAAAATGCGATTTAAAAGCTGCAATTTATTGGCATACCCTGTTATAGTAGATGCCCAGGGTAATAGAACATGGCAAAAATTGCATATAAAAAATCTTTAGAGGTAAAAAGGGCTGTATAAGAATATGGGGCAATAGCTTTTTATACAGTGTCATTATTGGAAAATACAGTAGCCACAGCTTTGACACCACACAATTGGAGGCAAACAGCTAAAATATGCCTAACCCCAGGGGCCTACTTACAGTGGGAGGCCAATTATAAGGAAAAATGTCTTAGCAAGCTATATGATATTATGTTGGCAGAAGGACTTAACACACCCAGTATTTCCATGCTTTTGGGTGATGGACTTAATACATTGCCCAACACACAAGTGGACTATTCAGTGGCAGTATATGGTACTATTCAAGACTGTGCCATACAGTCATGGAAAGAGATAATCAGTTCTGGTCAAGCAGGAAAAAAAATTTTACAAACATGCAGACACCTGAGGAATCATATCCTGATTTTGTGGCAAACATTCAACAAGCAGCTGAGCATACCTTATGAAGTACTGTGGGATGGGAAGAATTCATAAGACAAATAGCTAGAGGGAATTGCAATTTAGATCATAAGAAAGCTATTTTGGCACTTCCTGCTGATGCCTCCTTGGATCAATTAATTAGAAAATCTATGGAGGTAAAATCTATGGTCTTTCAAGCACAAATTATAGCAGAAGAGTAAGCAGCCATGAATAGGCAAAACAAGAATTGCTATAAATGTGGCAAAGTGAGTCATTTCAAAAGGGAATGTCAAATGGGCAATAGTAATAGTGAATTACTGCCAAAATCAAAATGTCCCAAATGTCATAAGGGCTTTCACTGGGCTTCAAAACATAGATTTAGAAATTCGGGAAATAGCCTCAAGGGCCAAGTCCTGGGCCCACAAAAAAACAGCAGGGACTTATGTTCAATTCAGCCCTCCAGAAGTTCAGGAAGGAAAGCAGATTTGGATACCTCCACCCCTGAAGTAATTGCTATTATCTTACAGCCTGAGGTTAAATTTTTAAAACATTTACCCAGGCCAGGAGAGAGAAGTGTTTTTAGGAGCTTTTCTCCTGCCCCTGCCTTGGGGGTACTTTCTTTAACATCAGAAGGGGAATATATGGATATACAATTTACTCTAACCTATGGGGAGCAAAAGGATTGGGAAGATTATAATAAGATTCAAATTAAAATTATGAATCCCAGCAGTTCCGTGATCCAATTAAAACAGGAATATACAAATACAGAATCCAGAGGTCATGTGGTTTCAAATCATTATGACCTCAAGACCCACCCTTTATATATATGTGGAGGGCAGGAGATTTCAGGGTCTCTTAGATACCAGAGCAGACCTGACCATTATCAATCAGGAACAATGGGACCCTTAGTGGACTGTTCAAAAATCAGATATAAATATGAAAGGCATAGGAGAAGTTAGGCAACCTTTAAAAAATGTGAGGAAACTTACTTGGGATTTTGAGGGCATGTCAGGAAAATCTCAGCCATATTGTTTGGCTTCCTTGCCAATGGCTTTATGGGGCAGAGATATTTTATCACAACTTAAGGTCACCATCACAACAAATTTTCGGGAGGGGCCCTGATTGAGGGTCAGCCAATGACATTCCAATGACATGTAACCCAGAGATGATTTAGTTGCTATAGCTGAGGAGATTGAATTAATGCAAGTTAGACAAAGGTTAATATGTGAATATATATGTATTTCTTTATGGTAAAGAGGGTCAGCCAACAGCTGATCTTACTGAATGGCTTACCACAAAACCTGTATGGGTGGATCAGTGGCATAGCTGATCAGATCCTTGTGGGATCATTAGAATTAGAAAAAGCATCGCATCATAGATTTCTTCAATCCCTTAGAATTCTTACTAGGACCTTTGATATCACTAGTGAACAAGCTAGGCAAATAGTTAAAAGCTGTCCTTCATGTGTTATTTGCAGTCCCTCTATACCCAAGGGTGTAAATCCCCATGGACTGTTACCCAGTGAAATTTGGCAGTCTAATATAACTCATTTTTCTGTTTTTGGGAGACTGAAATATATGCATGTAACTGTGGACACATATTCAGGGTTTACATGGGCAAATTCTATGTCTGGGAAAAAAGCTCTCATGTTCAAGAACATCTTATTTCATGCTTTGCTGCTGCGGGTGTGCCAAAACAATTAAAGACTGACAATGGCCCTGCTTACACCTCAAAAGGCTTTGTTGAATTCTGTCTTCAATGGGGTACTCACCATGTTACAGTGCTTCCTTACAACCCCACAGGTCAGGAAATTGTTGAAGCGGAAAAAAAGCATACTTTTTTAAGTATGCTTTTTTAAGTGCAGTTTTCTGCACTCCAAAAAATTAAAAAGGGGGAATTTGGAGCATGGGTATCCCAAGAAGAATGTTGGGCTTGTCACTATATGTAATAAATTACTTGACATTAGATCATGAAAATAAAACACCAGAGGAAAAATTATGGGGTGTTACTGACCACACAATTAGTAATTCTAAAAGATCACAGCCCCAGGCACCTGCAGTTACTGAATGGATATGTGGAAAAATGATAAGGGACAATGGTGTGGCCACAACAGGGTAATAGTTTGAGGCAGAGGTTATTTGTGTGTCTCCACAGATGAAAATGAGGAAGTCTGGATACCAGAAAGGAGAACAAGGACTGTGTCAACAAATAAAGATACTGGGCATTCTGCCCACCCAAACCAGAACCAGATGATGTTCATGGCAGAGGAGGAGTCAGAGCCTAAATGAAGGCAAGGGGATGGTGATCCTGCTCAATACTATCATTCCTCAGCTTCCAATAGCTGCTTCAACAAGATACTGGGTGGAGATGGTTGGGTGGGGAGAGTTTCAGAAATCAATTGAGAAGGAAATGGGTCAGTCCTTATTGCCAAAGATTTTGATATACATAAGGCAAATGTAACCCAACCTGTGCTTTTAATTTTACTGTGTTAGTTGATGAACTGCCTTTGTGCTTTTCTACTTTTAATAAATCCTCATGTAGCTTAGTAAAAATTATTAAGTATCATTATGAGTATCACCCTTGGGCGACTCAAACAAGCTCTTGTGGACATTCCTGTTAATCTATCTTCTATATCTATTCAAAAGCTTAGAGTTAAAGGAGAGCTGAATGGGAACGCCTATGGTAAAGGAATTTTCTCAGTTAAGGACCTAGTATGTTTTGAGAACATCACAACATATACTATGGGGATTTTGGGGCCTTTTTCAAATTGTTCAGAATTGTGGGGTAAACCTCAGATGCTGTGTCCAGACCAAGATGAGTGGGACTCATCTCCGGGTCAAGAGATCCCCCATTTTTAAACTGTAGGATGGATGTACTGGTTTGCCATCAGGTGGAACAGCAAACCTACATTTCCTGGCACAATGACAGGAACGAACATCAATCATAGGCATGGGGGGGCGGTATCCAAAACAAAATTGGTTTGGACACTCAGAGAAAGGAAACCCGGAAATATTTAAAATCCCTTAGCCATGGGCCCCAATAACAATGTTTTTTTTACTATTTTTGCTCTGAATGGGACATACTTGAGCAAGACTGACCACATCTTTGCATGTGCTTGTTTAGGAGGGAGGTATGCATTCATGTGGGGAAATCATAGCAATGTAAATATCCCCAACATTGATAAACATTACAATGCCACATGTATTAATTGTAAGGTTTCTGAATGTCATAATAATACGTCTTTGGGACAATTGCTATTTGTCATAAGAAGACCTAGTATGATAATGATACCCGTAGAGAGTAAGCATTGCTTTCATTTTCCTGCTGATCATTCTATTGCTCAAATTAATTAATTATTTGGTTTCAATCGAAAAAAGAAATGAATGTCTTGTATTGTTGCTGGCATAATTGCTTTAATTACTACTATATTGAGCAGTGTTGCTATGTCTGTATCCATTAACACTGTACAAAATCAGATAGTGCAAGCTCAGTTATTTACATTAATTGTCTGTCAATGTTTCACGAGGATTTTTGTTACAATCAGAAATCAACAAGAGCTTTTATAAAGCAATAAATCAGCTTAGAGATGATTTAGTTGCTATAGCTGAGGATATTGAATTAATGCAAGTTAGAAAAAGGTTAATATGTAAATATATATATATATATGTATTTCTTTATGGTAAACAAATTATATAATGAATCAGAATACATACATACATACATATATATGTATATGTATATATATATGTATTTCTTTATGGTAAACAAATTATATAATGAATCAGAATACATACATACATACATATATATGTATATATATATTTACATATATATATGTATATAAACTCAAATTAGAAATCATCTTAATGGCCTAAGGGGTGACTGTAACACATCCCTTGACATAAATGATTTAGAGAATTTGGCTTGCCTCATGCATCAAGAAAGTCAACAGTCAGGGCAGTTAGGTGTTGTAGTGAGTAGAGTGCTGTAGTGAATAGAGTGCTGGCCCTGAAGTCAGAAGGACCTGAGTTCAGATCCGGCCTCAGACACTTAACACACACAAACAAAAACCTAGCCATTTGACCTTGGACAAGTTACTTAACCCCAATTGCCCTCCAAAAAGCCAAAAAAAAAAGTCAGCAGCCTCTACTACCAAATTTGGAGGCAAAAAAACCTTGTTGATTGGATAAAGAGAGCTCAGGGAATATTACCTGAGCAAATACAGCAAATAATAACCTTCCTAGGACTAGGGGTGGTATTACTGGCTTTATGTACTTGTTTTCCCACCCCTATTTTCTGTTTTTCTCATATCACTCAACAAGTGGTATATAATGTCCAATTACATGATCCTGCCCACAGACTTTTAAAGTAATAAAACCCGGGAGATGTAGAGAATTTTCAGAAGTTTCTCAGCTTTGCTAATGAAATGTTCTCCTCCCCAATATTATTACCTTAAAGGCTATAGGGCAGAAAAGCAGGAGGATGTATTATGTAGGGGATGTTTTGGGGCCCCTTGACCTCACTAAGGTATATTCCCCTGTCCCATACTGCCTGCAAAATTACCTGGCAGATATGTAAGAGGTCATCTAATATTTTTGTTTGTTTGTTTGTTTGTTTATGACTCCTGATATGGTCCTAGAATAATATCCTAATAAATAACTAACCTTAAGCAAGGGTAAATAGTAAGCAAGATTAAGCGAGGGTCCTTCTACATTGTCTACATTCCTTTGAGGGAGGATCTTTCTACATTGTCTGAATTCTTTTGGGGTGTCTACATTCTCTTGGGGGGCATGAAACCTCTGTAAACTCCTTGCATCTTTGGCTCTGTATGAAGTGGTCCTGTAATGAACAGACTATTGATTACACCCGTCTCATTATTTTCAATGCTTGATAGCCCACCAACTGTGTTGGCCGCAATAACTCATACTATTGAGGGCTGCTGAGTCCTTTTCAGCGCTGCTTTACACCTTTGGTGTTGTAGCAGCAAGCACCCTAGCATCCCCAGAGTGGCTGCCAACACAGGTTCTTAGATCTGCTATTCAAAAGGAAAGCAACTCAAAATGGGTTAACAAGCTTACTTTAATCAAACAAACACACATTACCTAGTTCAGGGGAAAAAGGTCAGCACCCCCAACTTCAGAGTTACAGAACTTACAGATCAAACGGACAGGCTTCCAAACTGTCCAACCATTATATCAATACCAAATCACAGTTACCAGAGAGGGAAGCATCAACATCTGGGTTTTCAAAGCCGGGGGCTCTCAACAACAGCTTCCCAGAGTCTCATCTGGTCAAATCACACAGCACTTCTCAAAGTGAGCCCCAAAGCAAAGCCTCTCCTCAGGGCTTATATAGCCTTCTCTTGGCTCAGAGAATGTAACAACCTTCTGGACCCACTGCCCAATCACAAAGTATCAAGGTATGGGCTTTCCTGAAAAACAAGCCTCCCACCACAGGTTCCAGGTGCTCTTAAGCTAGGGGCAGGGAAGATCTTTAAATTTGCATTTCCATTACAGGTGTCTACATGATCCACCTAACTCTGAGCTGTAGTTCTAAAATGTCAAGATATACAGTGGACACATCCTGGTAAACAGGCAAATGGGCTAATCCAGGCTGAGAGTAAGTGAGGGGTTTGCAAACTTGTTGGTGATTTAGGTGGTGTCTATCCCAAGCATGGGGAAATTTCCTCTGGTGGAATGTGTGGATGAGAAGAATGTGTTCCAAAGTCTATGAAGGAAGTTGAATCAGGTGATGCAGAACAGTTAGATCTTGGTTAGATATCAAAGAGAAGAGGTCATTCACTGTATCTTGAGTCATTACCTTTTGTCTTGAATCTGTCTTGTCAGTGGACTGTGATGACTCAGGAAGAGAGAGTGAGGTTTACAACGTCATGCAACTCTATATAATTTAATCAAATTTATACAAGTATATATATATATATATATATATATATATATATATATATATATATAATTTTTACCATTTTTACATATCTGAACGTCTTATGGTAATAGGCAAGTGATGAAGCAACAGGAGCAGATACTGTATTCAGAAGCCTGCATATATCCAGCCCAGGATGTAGAGTTGTCTTCTCACTGGAAGCAGTAGTGGGATTTGGCAACCCCTTGCATGTCTGAATGAATAGCCTTTAAAAAACCTAACTAACTAAAAAAACTAACCTCCTGGTGTGAGGAAGGGCATAGGAAAGGTGACCTAAAATCTGTCTGCTTAACCAGCCCTGACTTGTTCCACCCTACTGTGGTAATACACAAAAAGTACCAAAAATTTTGCAAAGACGATACCACTCATCATCCATACCTGGAATGTTCACCCACTTATAGACTGCACAAAATCCAGTAGACAACTCTTGTTGCAAGAGGACTCAGTAGTTATCACATCAGAATAACAGCTTTGAGCTAAACAAGACTGGCAAATGGAGGCCAGCTTACTGAAGTCAGAACTGGATGCATGTTAGGGGTTCCTTTCAGGCTGCAGTCCCGATAGGCTGACCTTACCTATACGCAGGTCTTTGGACGTCTCTGGACCCATAGAACCAGCTACAGGGAAATTGCACAACAGAACGCCAGGACTCAGGATCAGGCTCAACAGGTTTATTTGATGGCTGCTACATGACTCCTTTGCTATCTGAATACCCGAATTCCTTCCTTTGCTCTTCTGGGAGTTTGCTCTATATATACACCTCTGGCTGGCAGGGGAGGAGAACATTCCCATTGCATGAAGCACTCTCAATGCACAGCAAAAGTTAATCTGCTAATTTGCAGAAAGCACCTACGGGCATCTCAGGCCTTTCAAGACCCTGCACTCCCTTCACGTCAAATCCAGGGCTCAGGCCTTTGTAATTAGGCCCTAACAGATGCACATTTTTCTGGAGTGGCCACATTCAAGGTAATGTTGTAAAGCTAGCCTAGGTTTTGCAATCAAAACTAATTTGTTTAAAAAGATTGTATGCCTACCAAAAGAAGTGAACAATAGACTTATGACAATGCAACTGCCAATTGCAGGAAATTATCATAACACCATGATTAGTTTGTATGTTCCTACTATGATGAACCCTGATGAGTTCAAAGAAACGATTTATAAAGAACAGTTGACCATGATCATCAATGTACCAACAGAAGATAAGCTTATATTTCTGGGTGACTTTAATGTAAGAGTAGGCACAGACTATTACATATGTTAGGGTGATCTTGGAATGAATGGAGTTGGAAACAGTAAAAGCAATGTTTACTTACTGTTGAAGACTCATGCATTTCATGACTTTCTTATCACCAACACTGTCATCATTTACCTAAACACAACAAAACTACATGGATGTACCCTTGCAGAAAACATCAACATTTAAAAGACTATCTCCTTGTAAGTAGAAGAGACATATAGGATGTGAAAGTGACAAAATAATGTGACATGGAGTGCTGATCTGATTGTAAAAATTATTTTCTAAACTAACTATTCAAATTCAACAAAAGGAAACTTCATTCAATTTCAAGACCAGATGACTATCACAAGGTTTAATGTCAAAAGATTCAAGTGTTTCTCTGAGTAGAAACAGTTCTTAGCTAACATGGAGGGAAAGTTGAGCCAAAGTTGGGAAAAGTGAAGAAGAAGAGAACTGGGTAGCCTTCAGAGATTTCTATGACAGCACTGCATTTACTTGTTTAGATCTGAACACTCACAAATACTGGTAGTTTGGTCAAAATTATGGGGAAATTCAAAAGCTACTAAATGAACAATGAGAACTCCACATGGTTTAACAGCAGAATATTTCTTCCATCTATAAGAAGACAGAATTTAATTCCATCAAAAGTAAAGTACAAGCAAAGCTTAGAGAGATGCATGGTTCTTGGTCAGTAAGAATGCAGATGAAATTCAGTTTTGTGCTGATGGTAACAATGAACACACTTTTATTATGTCCTGAAGACTATTTATGGACCAAAGACAAATGGTGCATCTCAACTACTCAGTGGTGATTGATACACACTGAATAGTGATAAGGCCATGATCTTGGAAAGACATGCTAAAAAATTCCATGGTTTTCTCAACAGACCATCATCAATAAATGCTGAAGTCAAATTTACAACTTAAAAACTGTTTTGTATATTTAATAGTATTTTATTCTCTCAATTACATGCAAAGACAGTTTTCAAACATCACTTTATAATATTTTGAGTTTTAAATTCTTTTTTCCTGTCCATTCTGACCCCACTCCTCAAGATGGCATACGATATGATAGAGATTACTCATGTATAATCATATTAAACATAGTTGCACATTATACATATTGTCAAATAACAAAATGAAAAAAAGGACGTGAGAAAGAAAAACGAGAGAGAGAGAGAGAGAGAGAGAGAGAGAGAGAGAGAGAGAGAGAGAGAATAGTATGATTCAATCTTCATTTATACTCCATAGTTTTGTTTTTTTTTTTTTTTTTTTCTGGATATGGGCAGGAGTTCAGTTTTCTTAGATCATTGTATTGCTGAGAAGAGCTTTGTCTATCAAATTTCGTCATCATACGATGTGGCTGTAATGATATACCATGTTCTCCTGGTTCTGCTCACTTCACTCAACATCAGTTCATGGATGTCTTTCTGGTGGTTGTTGTTTTTTTTTAATCTACCTTTTCATAATTTATTTTATCAAATGCGTTATAAACTTCTAGTTTACATCATCCATTTCTACAAGATTTTGAGTTACAATTTTTCTCCCTGTTTTTCCCCTTCCAGCCACTCCAAAATACTGATCCCACTGTATATGCCCTCCTCCAATCTGCTCTTTCACATATCTTCTCCCATACCTCCTCCTCCAGTAGGACATGGTGGATCTCTATGCCCAAGTACCTGTATATCTTATTTCCCATTTACATGTAAAATAATGTTGATAATAGTATATAAGACGTGTGTGTGTGTGTGTGTGTGTGTGTGTGTGTATTTTAAACATTTGATTTTAAAACTTTAAATTCCAGATTCATTCCCTTTCTCCCTTGTCACCCACCCTTATGGGAAGATAAACAATTCAATATAGGTTGTAAATGTGTAGCTATGCAAAACATTTCCATGGTAGACATATTGCAAAAGACTTGCTATATTTCCATCCCTTCTATCTCACCTCCCACTTGTTCTATTCTCTACTTTGATCCTGTCCTTTTCCAAAAGTGGGTGCTTCCAACTTTCCTCTCCCCAAGCCTCCCTTCCCTCACCCCCCTCTAATCCCTTTCCCCTCTACTCTCCAGTAGGGTGAGATACACTATTTTTGTGTATGTCATTACCTCCCTAAGCCAAATTCAATGAGAATAAGTTTGACCCATTCTCTTTTGACTCCATGTTCTTCCCTTCCATTGTAATCATTTTCCCTTACCTCTTCTATATGAGATAGTTTACCCCAATCTGTCTCTCCCTATCTCATCTCATTATATTTCTCTCTAACCTCTTAATTTCACCTTTTAAGCATCACCCCTTCCAATTGAACTGGTCCTGTGCCCTCTAAGTATACCTAAACACATATATACACACATTATCATATGTATTCAAATGCCCATATACCCTCCGATATATACATTTCTATTCTCTTCAATTATTCTCATACTAACAAAAGTTTCATAAGTTAACAATTATCATTTTCCATGTAGGAATATAAATAGTTCAACTTTGATAAGTTCCTTATAATTTCTTTTACCTGTTTACCTTCTCATGCTAGGGTCAACTCCCAGAGTGCTGTGCTGGCTGCTTCCTTCCGGCCTTCCTGGCTGACCTCAGTGGGAGGTAAGCTTCTCTGTGTCATTTTGTGGGTTTTGTAGCTCCACAGTTTGTTCAGAGTCACCTGAATTTAAAATTTTCTATTTAACTCTGTTTTTTTTTTTATTAAGATTGCTTGAAAGTCTTCTATTTCATTGAATGAACATATTTCACCCTGAAACATGATATTCAGTTTTGCTGTGTAGTTGATTCTTGGTATTAATCCCAGGTATTTTGAACTGTGGAATATCTTATTCCAGACCCTTCGATCCATCATTATAGAAGCTGCCAGATCCTGTGTTATCCTGATTTTGTTTCCACGGTATTCAAATTATTTCTTCCTGGCTGCTTGTAATATTTTCTCCTTGATCTGGGAATTCTGGAACCTGGCTATAATATTCCTAGGAGTTTTCTTTTTGGGAACTTTTCCATGAGGTGATCAGTGGATTTTTTCAACCTCTATTTTGCCCTCTGTTTCTAAAATATCGGGGCAATTTTCCTTGAGTATCTTTTGAAGGAAGATTTTTGGATATTTTTTAATCATGCCTTTTTGGTGGTCCAATAATTTTTAAATTTTCTTTCCTGGATTTTTTTCCAGGTCAGTGGTTTTTCCCATGAGATATTTCAAATTATCTTAATTTTTTTTTCATTTGTTGGGAACTGTTTAATGGTATCTTGATTTCTCATAAAGTCACTAGCTTCCATTTGTTCCAATCTAATTCTGAAGTAATGGTTCTCCTCATTGACCTTTTGAGATTCTTTTTCCATGTGGCAAATTTGACTTTTTAAGGCTTTCTTTCTTCTCGTTGCCTTTTTGAGTTTTTTTTTTTTTTTTTTTTTTTTTTTTTGATGTAAGAATTCTCTTTAATTGAGGATATGCAGACACCAATAGACTTGCCATGAACACTAAGGCTTTGATTATCATATTATAAACAAACCCAAATGTTTTTAAGAAAAACATTTTATCTTGGGATGGATCATTGAATCCTGTTTCTGAGAACAATGTTCACATTTTGACACAAGTGACAAGACCAGGGATGGAATCTTCAGCTGCTACAAGTCACTTCGACAGGAAGTCTGGCCACCCTTAGGAAGGCTCTTCCCTGAGCTCCAAGCCCTGGGATCTGTTGACAGAGGACTTTGACTGCTTCTGGAGGAAGACTTCTTTCTGGTTCGGACCAATACATACCAAGCACCAGGCCTGATGGAGACTGGTGTGATTTAGAGATAAGCACAGAGTCGTTCTAGCTGCCAGGGATTTGAATTACTAAGGAAAAGCAGCTCCTTTTTTCCTTCTTCTGTGTGAGCTTTCTTGTGCTGAAGCCACCTGTTTTCCAAATAATACTGAATACAACTTTCAAACTCTTTTGGGGTATAATTGTAAACTTGGATGGGAACAAAGGGGTCTAGGTCGTCAAAACCTTCCTTTCCTAGCAAGTCCTGGGGCAGATAGGCAGCTCTGGGTTTAAAGAGAGAACCAGTCTGGCTCAGACTCACCACGATAGCCCCTCCATGCCAATCGTTGGTCACCATTTTCTTCACATTATGAACAAGTGTCAGCTCCTCTGGGGCAACCAGGTTTTTGTCTTCTTTTTTCAGTGTGGTCCTCCCCCAGAGAGCATTGACACTATCCACTGCCACCAGAAGTCGGAAAGAACCTGAAGAACTTTGCCTCTTCAGTTCTTTCATCACAATCCCAACAGCATCACTGGCATTTTTCACTCGATTTAGGCCCTGCTCAACTACTTCTCCAAGGGGTCTGCCCTCCTCTATGCTTTCCCGTTTGTTCCAGATGTACTTCTGTTGGACTTTGATCTGGTTCAGGAACCGTTCATTTGAGGTTTTGAAATTCTTTAACCAGGTTGAGGCTTTCAGGGGTTGATCGTAACGTTCTTTGTTGTAGGTGGACTGCAGAAGATCCCGACAATTTTTCACCCAACAGTGAGCATCTGGAACGTGCATTATCAGCCAGTCCTGTTTTGCACAGAAATGAACCGCATGGCAAAGAGTAAGAGTTTTTCCTGTGCCCTTCTCACCATAGAGGACATATCGGATAGCAGGGTTGGCAAAATTTGTATTTTTCAAGTAGTGCAGAAGCTCTAGGGCTGGCTCCCGGACCATCAAGCAGGCTTCATTGAAGGTTTTCACCTGCATTCCAAATCGAGGTGGCAGTCCATGTGGGAAAATGGTCTTCAGTTCCTCCAGGGGAATGCTGTAGTGCTGACACAGGTGCTGCTCCCCATGCTTGGCTGGGTCGTTCTCTTGAGTTCGAGAAATGGTTCTGGATTTTTCACTTGGAACCTGGGCATCTAGACCGACAGCAATGCTTTGTGATACCTTGGTGCCCACATGCAGAAAGCGCCCTGGGTCCAACTTATGGCTCTTGGAGATCAGCCTTATTACCTTTCTCAGCATCATTCCCGCGGTCCCAGCAGCAGCCAGACTCGAGCCCTACTGCAGGAAGCTGCTCAGCGCGCAGCCGCCGCGGCCTCCAACCGCCCGCAGGCTAAAGGGGAGCCTCTTTGTTTTTAATAAATACTTTATTAACTTCTGTTTTACATCATTCATTTCCACCAGATTTTGAGTTACAATCATTTCCCCCCATTATTCCCCTACCCAACCTCGAAGAATAGTAGCCCCACAAGATATCGCTTCCTCCAATCTGCTCTCTCCCATACCTTCTCCCATACCCCCATCGACATTTCCATTAGAGAAAGGTGAGTTTTTGTGTCCCAATACCTGCACATCTTATCTCCCTATTACAAGCAAAAGAGTATTAATAGTAGTATTTATATATATTTGAAACATTTAATGTTAAGACCTCGAATTTCAGATCCATTTCCTTCCTCCCTTGTTACCCATTGCCTCTTGGGAGATAGGTAATTCAGTATATGTTGTACATGTCTAGCTATGCAAAACATTATCATAGTAGATATATTGTACAAGGCTGCTTATAATTCCCTCCCACTCATCCCACCCCCCACCTGGTTCATTCCCTACATGATCCTGTCCCTCTTCTATAGTGGGTACTTCCAACCTCCCCTCCCCCCAAGGATGCCCTCCCTTCCATCATACCTCCTCTCATTCCCCTTTCCCCTATCTTGCTGCAGGTTGAGATATCCCATTTAGTATGTATGTCATTTTCTCCCTGAACCAAATTCAATGTGAATGTGGTTTTGCCTTTTTAGCCTTCCTTATTCTCCCCTTCCTTTGCAACCACTTCCCCTTGCTTCTTCCACATGGGATAGTTTACCCTACCCTGTCTCTCCCCATCTCCTCTTGCCACTTTCCTCTCTCACCTCATAATTTCATCCCTTGAGTATTCTCCCTTCCCAACAAATTCAACCTATGCCCTCTATCCATATATAACTGTAACCATATACAGACACATTCACATATGTATTCATATGACCACACACCCTTCTTCCATTATTTTCATAGTGAGAAAGGTATCATCAGTCACAGTTATTGCTTTTCCATATAGGAATGTGAATAGTTCAACTTTGATAAGTTTCTTTTGATTTCTTTTCCCTGATTACCTTCTCAGGCATCTCTTCCTTGTTGTGTCTGGATGTCAAATTTTCTATTCAATTCTGGATTTTTCCCCAAGAATGCTTGAAAGTCCTCAATTCCACTGAATGACCATATTTTCCCCTGAAAGAAAATACTCAGTTTTGCTGGGTAGGTGACCCTTGGGTTCATTCCCAGATCTTTTTTTTTTTTTTTTTTAAGCAATTGGGGTTAAGTAACTTGCTCAAGGTTACATGGCTAGTCATTATTTATGCTCGGGTGCTCATTTTCTTAGGCCGGTTTCGATCTCGGGTCATCCCAACTCCGAGGCCGACGCTCTTACTCACTGCGCCACCTAGCCGCCCCTGATTCCCAGATCTTTTGCCCTCTGGAATATCATATTCCATGCCCTTTGATCCCTCAGTGTAGAAGCTGCCAGGTCCTGGGCTATTCTGATTGTGTTTCCACAGTATTGAAATTGTTTCTTCCTGGCTGCTTGTAGTATTTTCTCCTTGATCTGGGGATTCTGGAACCTGGCTATAATATTCCTGGGAGTTTTCTTTTTGGGATGTTTTTCAGGAGGTGATCTGTGGATTCTTTCAACCTCTATTTTGCCCTCTGGGTCTAAAACATCAGGGCAATTTTCCTTGAGAATTTCTTGAAGGGTGATTTCTAGGTTCTTTCTTTGATCATGGCTTTCAGGTAGTCCAATAATTTTTAAATTGTCTCTCCTGGATCTATTTTCCAGGTCAGTGGTTTTTCCCATGAGATATTTCACATTGCCTTCTAATCTTTCATTTGTTTGGATCTGTTTAACAGCATCTTGATTTCTCATAAAGTCTTTAGCTTCCATTTGCTCCTGTCTAACTCTGAAGGAATGAATCTCCTCAGTGAAATTTTGAGATTATCTTTCCATCTGGCAAATTTGGCTTTTTAAGGCATTCTTCTCTTCATTGCCCTTTTGGGCCTCCTTTGCCATTTGAGTTAATCTATTTTTTAAGGTGTTGTTTTCCTCAGTCAGGCTGTTGACCCTCAAGTCATACTTTTCCTGCATCCTTCTCATTTCTCTTTCCAATTTTTCCTCCACTTCTCTTATTTGATTTTTAAAGTCCTTCTTAAGGTCCTCTATGGCCTGCAGCCTGCTCATGTTTTCCCCTGGGGCTTTTGGAGCAGGACTTCTGACCTCACAGTCCTTTTCCCGCTCTATGCCCCCCCAAATAGGAGTCTAGGGTTGCATTTTTCTGTTTCCTTTGCTTTGGCATGTTGCCACTTAATTACTTGACTTTTGGGCTTGTTGCCACACCATGGCTTTAAGGCCAGCTAGAGGAATTTTCGTCCCGAACGTGTGGGGGCTGACTAGGGTCAGCTCCCAGAGTGCTGTGCTGGCTGCTTCCTTCCAGCCTGCCTGGCTGACCTCAGCAGGAGGTTAGCTTCTGTTCACAGATTGTTCAGTCACCTTTTACATGAAGTGGAGCTGGTGGGAACCAGAGCTCATCAGAAGTCCTGTTTCTACTCTTCCATCTTGAATCCCCTCATAGTTTCTTATACCACAAAAATATTCCATTACATTCATACACCACTTATTCTTCCACCATTCCAAAATTAATATGCACCCCCTCAATTTCCAATGCCTTGACACAATCACCACAAAAAGAGCTGCCATAAATATTTTTGTACATGTGGGTCTTTTCCCCTTTATTATGATCTTTTTTGTATACAGACATAGTAGGGTACTATTGGGTCCATGATTATGCATGTTTTATTTTGTACATAGTTTTATTTGTACATACTCCCAAATTGCTTCCCAGAATAATTGGATCAATTCACAACTCCACCAAGAGTGCATTAGTCTTCCAATTTTGCAACATCTCCAACATTTATCATTTTATTTTGGGGGGCATATTAGCCAATCTGATAGGCATTATGTGGTACCTCAGAATTGTTTTGATTTGTATTTCTCTAACCAGTAGTGATTTAGAGCATTTTTTCATATAACTATAGGTAGCTTTAATTTCTTGAAATTAAACTGAAAACTCCCTGTTCATATCCTTTGACCATTTATCAATTCTGGAAATACTTGTATTCTGTAAAATTTAACTCAGTTCTCCAGAAATTTTAGGAATAATACCTTTATGAGAGAACCTGACTATAAAAAAAAATGCTTCCCAGGTTTCTCCTTACTTTCCAGTCTTGGTTGCTGTAGTGGCAACTTCCCCAGCATCTCCAGGGTGGCTGCCAACTCAGGTTCCTAGATCTGCTTTTCTAAAGGAAAGCAACTCAAAATGGGTTAACTATCTTTCTTTAGTCAATTATACATAAAATTTACATAGTTCAAGGGAAAAATACAGCCCCCCGAAATTCAGAGTATATAGATAGGTTACAAGCAGAAGTTACAAGACAGAGAAACATTTCAGCAGACAGGCCTCCAACTCTCCAACTATTACATCCATACCTAGTCACAGTTACCAGAGAGGGAAGCATCAACATCTGGGTTTTTCAAAGCTGGGGGGCTCTCAATGGCTGCCCAAAGTCACATCTTGTCAAATCATGCAACCCTTCTCAAAGTGAGCCACAAAACAAAGCCTCACATTAGGGTTTATATAGCATTCTCCTGCTTCAGAGAATGTCACAACCCTCTTGACCCACTGCTCAATCACAAAGTATCTCCTGAAAAACAAGCTTCGCACACAGGCTCCAGGTGCACTTAAGCCTATCAAGGGCCTAGGGGCAGGGGAGATCTTAAATTCCCATAACAGTTGCATTGCCCTTCTTTGTGCAAATACTTTTTTTTTAATTTAATGTAACCAAAATTATCCATTTTATAATTCATACTGATATCTATCTCTTGTTTGGTCATACACTCTTGCAATGGAAGAGAAATTTTGAATGCTATCAGGTCCCTTTTCTCTGGCAAAGCCCCTGACACTGATTCTATTCCAGGTGAGATTTATAAAGTGGGTTGGGGTTCATTGCTCATAGAAATGCTGACTGGGGGGGCGGAGCCAAGATGGCAGAGTAGAAACAGCATTTCCAATGTGCTCTGCCCCACACAAATTTCAAACAATGTGAAAGGGACCTCTGA
This sequence comes from Gymnobelideus leadbeateri, assembly GCA_011680675.1. Lineage (NCBI taxonomy): Eukaryota > Metazoa > Chordata > Mammalia > Diprotodontia > Petauridae > Gymnobelideus > Gymnobelideus leadbeateri. Next base: position 154,389 of record WOXC01009233.1, on the reverse strand, counting down.
ACAACTTCTGGAGCCACAGCACCCACAGAATGGCACAGAGAAGCTAACCTCCTGCTGAGGACAGCCCAGCAGCCCTGCAGGGAGCAGCCAGCACAGCGCTCTGAGAGCAGGCAGCACAGCGAACTGGGAACCTACAGCACAGCCCGCAGAGACAAGCCCAGGTCTGCGGTTTTAGCCCCAGGGTGGTCGGGCCTTCAGCCAGCTGGAGGAATCCCAGAACATCAGCATTTGTGGCGATTCCAGAATTATCAGCACAGATATGCCTAGGACAAAGTGAGAGGTTAGTACCCTATGGACTTTGGGACCAGTATTTGGGGAACACGTGGCTTCCTCCCCTGGGGGAAAAAAGCTGCTGAAGAAACAGCTGCACAGAAGCCATTTTGCAGTGTCAGTAGTGGCTCTAGCTCCTGGTCTGTGAACCGTAGGAAGATCCAGCAATCAGTCTGGGGGTTAATCGCTTTTGCTTTAAACTGTCTGGATCTGGATTGTGGTCTGGGGGGGAAGTTTGGGGTGGGTATCCAACTTGACAGAGTGGGTGGAGGCTTTACAGAGGCCACCCAACTGGCAGAAGTTGTGAAGACCCCACGTTTGGGTGGAAGCTCCCCTGTCTGGTGGCAGAGTCCTACTGTGGCAACAAGCCCAAAAATCAAGTAATTAAGTGGCAACATGCCTAGGCAAACGAAACAAAATAAACAGAAAAGTTCAACATTGGACTCCTATTTTAGGGGCAAAGAGGCTCAATGCATGGAAGAGGACTGTGAGATCAGAACCCCTGCACCAAAAGCCCCAAACGAAAATACAAGCTGGCTAAAGGCCATAGAGGACCTTAATAAGCAGATAAGAGAAGTGGGGGAAAATTTGGGAAGAGAAATGAAAAAGATGCAAGAAAAGTATGAAATGACAGTCAACAGCCTGACTGAGGAAAATAGCACCTTAAAAAATAGACTAACTCAAATGGCAAAAGAGGCTCAGAAAGGCAATGAGGAGAAGAATGCCTTAAAAAGCCAAATTTGCCAGATGGAAAAATAATCTCAAAAGCTAACTGAGGAGATTCATTCCTTCAGAGTTAGACTGGAGCAAATGGAAGCTAGTGACTTTATGAGAAATCAAGATACTATTAAACAGATCCAAACAAATGAAAGAATAGAAGGCAATGTGAAATATCTCATGGGAAAAACCACTGACCTGGAAAATAGATCCAGGAGAGATAATTTAAAATTTATTGGACTACCTGAAAGCCATGATCAAAGAAAGAACCTAGAAATCATCCTTAAAGAAATTCTCAAGGAAAATTGCCGTGATGTTTTAGACCCAGAGGGCAAAATAGAGGTTGAAAGAATCCGCAGATCACCTCCTGAAAAAGATCCCAAAAAGAAAACTCCCAGGAATATTATAGCCAGGTTCCAGAATCCCCAGATCAAGGAGAAAATACTACAAGCAGTCAGGAAGAAACAATTTCAATATTGTGGAAACACAATCAGAATAGCACAGGACCTGGCAACTTCTACACTGAGGGATCGAAGGGCATGGAATATGATATTCCAGAGGGCAAAAGATCTGGGAATGAACCCAAGGGTCACCTACCCAGCAAAACTGAGTATCTTGTTTCAGGGGAAAATATGGTCATTCAGTGGAATAGAGGACTTTCAAGCATTCTTGAGGAAAAAACCAGAGTTGAATAGAAAATTTGACATTCAGACACAAGAAGCAAGAGATGCTTGAGAAGGTAATCAAGGAAAAGAAATCAAAAGGAACTTATCAAAGTTGGACTATTTACAGTCCTAAATGGAAAAACAATAACTGTGTTTGATGAAAACTTTCTCATTATGAAAATAATTGAATAAGGGTACATGGCATATGTTCACAGGTATACATGGACAGAGGGCACAGGTTGAATTTGATGGGAAGGGATGATTATTTTTTTTTTGGAGGGCAATTGGGGTTGGGTGACTTGCCCAGGTTCACGTGGCTGGGTTTTTGTTTGTGTGTTGGATGTCTGGGGTCAGATCCAAACTCAGGTCCTTCTGGCTCCAGGGCTGGCTCTCTGCTGGATTCGACACCTAGCCACCCCAAGGAAGGGATGATTCTCAAGGGGTGAAGTCAAGAGGTGAGAGAGAAAAGTGGCAAGAGGAGATGGAGAGAGAAAGGGGAGGGCAAACTATCTCATGTAGAAGAGGCAAGGGGAAGTAGTTGCAGGGGAGGGGAAGAACAGGAAGGCAAAAAGGCAAAAGCATATTCTCATTGAAGTTGGCTCAAGGAGAGAATCACATACGTACTAAATGGAATATCTTACCCTCACTCACTCTCCTGAATAGGGGAAAGGGGGATGAGAGGGGGGATGATGGAGGGGAGGGCATTCTGTGGAGAGGGGAGGTTAGAAGTACCCACTATCAAAGAGGGACAGGATCTAAGTAGGGAATGGACCAGGTGGGAGGTGAGACAGGTGGGAGGGAAATATAAGCAGTCTTTTACAATATATCTACTATGGCAATGTTTTGCATAGATATACATGTACAACACATACTGAATTCCTTATCTTCTCAGAGGGAGTGGGTGACAAGGGAGAAAGGGAATGGATCTGAAAATCGAAGTTTTAAAATTAAATGTTTCATAAGATGTCCAGGCATTGGGGCTTAGAGATTCACGTTGCCCTAATGGCAAAGTCGAAGGGGGTATGGGAGAAGATATGGGAGAGAGCAGATTGGATGAGGGGATATCTAGTGGGACTCCTATTCTGGGGTGGTGGGTAGGGAAAAAGTGGGGGGGAAATGTAACTCATAACCTGGTGGAAATGAATGATGTAAACCAGAAGTTAATAAAGCATTTGTTTAATTAAAAAAATTAAAAATTAAAAGAAAGAAAGAAAGAAAGAAAGAAAGAAAGAAAGAAAGAAAGAAAGAAAGAAAGAAAGTACCTTCAATTGTAATGGACAATTAAGGCAGATACAAGATGGCAACGAAATCAGAATTTTTGTAGTACTTTTATTTATTAAGGCAGTGACTGTCTCCCAAAAGGGGAGGCAACCCTGAGCAGTCTGTCCAGCAAGCTTTTATACAATAAAATGTACTTCCTGGAAAAAAAATAAAGAAATGCTGACTGAAATTTTTCAGGCTACATGTCAAGAGTAGGTTATCCCCCACGAATTCAATAATACCTCCAATGTCCATCTCGAAAAAGGTAAGAAATAAATATTATCCTCTGAAATCAGAGAGGAGGGAAAAGCCTCTTGCTTAGTCACTGCTGGTAATATTCTTGCCAAAGTCCTTCTTAATAGGCTTTTCCTTCACCTGGGATATGGGATTTTTAGGAGAAGAATTAAATTATGTATACGATGTTTGTCTGTAAAACCAAGGACTTTGATACTATCTGTCATGAGGGCTTAAGGAAAATTTATGTCAAAATTTCATTTCCTGAAGTTCATCAATATTGTATATCAATTTCATGATAGTATGCTTACTCAGGTTCTGGATGTTTTCTCCATCACCAATGTAGTGAAGCAAGATAGTGTGCTTGCTGCTATTCTTTTTAGCTTGATGTTTTCAGCTATGCTGTTAGAGGTCTTGAATGAAAATGAAATTACCATTAATGTAAGCTACTGCACTTATGATAAATTGCTTAACTTGAAAAGGATACAAACCAAGACTGAGGTGGAAGGAGATTTGGTGAATGATTTTATTGTCATTGTTCATGGCTGATTGAGTACTTAATTCATTCTCTGAAGCTGAGATGAAACAAAGTACATATTGGTTCCCTGCTATGTGTGCTAATTCTGGCCTAACGATTAACACCAAGAAAACACAGGTACCCTACTAAACAACACCTTATTATTCATACGTGGAACCATTGGTTACAGCAAATAGAAAAGGACTTAATGCTGTAGATAAGTTCACTCACCTTGGCAGTATGTTTTCTTGGCATGTAAAAATTGATAATGAGGTAGAACCAAACATTGCCAAAGCTAAATCAATGTTTACGAGGATATGAAGGAAAATGTGGGAGAGAAGACATACTAGATTAAATATCAAGCAAAAGATCTGCAGAGCTGTTGTGCTGACATTATTTCTGTATGCTTGTGACATCTGTATAGTACAACAGTCCCATGGCAGGAAACTGAATTTCAGCTTCATTTGAATTGTCTTAGGAATATTCTGAAAATCACCTGGAAGTATGAGCTACAGGAAACTGAGATCTTTTCTTGAACTAAACTTCCAGTCATTCAAACTCCACTAACACAGAGTACAACTCCTATTGACTGGCTACATTTTTCCAATACCAGGCATTCACTTGCCTAAAGGCCTAAATTATGGAGAACTTGAACAAGACAAGTGCTCACACGGTGGTTTGAAGAAGTAATAAAAGGACACTCTCAAGGTCTCTCAGAAAAAAAAAAACAACTTTGAAATTAATTGTATGACATGGGAGACACTGGCACAGGACTGCCCAGCATGAAAAGACCTCATCAGAGAAGGTACTGTGGTCTGTGAGAGGCAGAATTGAAGTAGCTCCAAAGAGATGCAAGATATGCACATTTAGATAACTCACCCCAAATGTTCACATGGAGTATTTTTGCCCTACCTCTGTTAGAACGTTCTGAGATTGTATTGGTCTAATCAATCGAACTCAGATGCACTGTAACTTGACTTGACTCAACACTAACATAATGATGTCATTTTAGTCCATTTTGAGAACAAAGCACAACAATTAACCAACTAACCAACCAGCTTTGGAAGATGTCTTCGGATAAACATTGACTATATGTTAAGCCAGGCAAATAGCTATCTTTCAGTTCACCCAAACAACTCTCTAACAATATAAATTGTAATTGTTCAGTTCTTGTCTTTGTATTCATTTTCCAGTCGTGTCCAACTCATTTGGAGTTTTCTTGGCAAAGATATTGAAGAAGTTTACCACTTCTTTCTCTGATCATTTTACAGATGATGAAAGTGAGCTTAAACAATGGAAGCAACAAGTAGTAAAGAGGAATTTTCTTCATTGGGAGTTACCTACAAGGATAAAATAACTGGCTCTGATAAAAAAAACAAATGAATGAGGGAATAAAAAAGTACATGAATAAATGCATAAGTAAGTAGATAGCTAAAATGAATGAATATATCAGTTATCTAATCCAAATGTAGTAAATCTGTTTTGATCATGAGATTACAAGAAAAGGCAATTCTACATGAAATATATTAGGATTTTGCCTGGCACATGAAAGAGAAACTGGAGAAGTGGAAAAGTGGAGGTAGCAAAAGCAGGTGGAGAATTAATTCAAATGTAGAGTTAAGAGAAAAAGTTATAATATCAGAGTAAAAGAAAGGGCAACTATGGGAGATGATCTTAAAATAGAACTGAGAGCTCTTGTAGTTCCTGGAGATTGTTTCACATTAGGGAACAAGTTGAGACCATAAAGGTAAAAATGGCTTAGGTTTTAAGCCTAGTCATCACAGAAGGATATAAATTCAAAGTATTAAGGTAGGAATTATTTGTTGAGTTTCAGAAAAAATCAGTTTGAAGAGGTTATGGGGACAACGAGATAAAGATGTAAAAAAAGTTAGAAAATCAAGACTAGACCTCAAGAGATAGGTCATGATTACAGATTTGATTTAGAAGCCATGGAAAAGAGTGGGATTGTCAGTTGAGAATGTTTTCTTGGTATTACTTACTGCTAGAAAGTGAGGTATAGGATAGACCCAGAGATGTTAACATGATATTAAGAATATTAAATTTCCCTGACTCAGGGTACAGGTTCTATCATATTATTCTGCCTCATTTAACAATTAATATCTTTATTAAGAAGATATAGAGGGAGGTCCCATGCCTAATTCATTAAATAATATAAAGGAAGAAGCAAGGTTAGATAGAGCCATATCTGTATGGAGATCAAATCTGGATTTCAGATCTCTCTCTGTTTCTCATGTGAGATAGAATAAAAAAGAGGAACAAATTTAATTCATAGTCCATGACTAAAGAAATAAAATTCAGAATAGACTGTAAATGCATAGAGATCAAGTTGAGAGCAAGCTAAGTGAAAACTCCATGAGAAGGTGTGACACATAAGAATATTACTAAAACCAAGAGATTTGGAGTGAGGAATATGGAGGAAATATTTCAAACCATACACTTACCTGGATGGAAAAAGGGGAAAGCTCCAATGGATAAAAAAGTGATAAATATGGATAAATTAACAAATTAAGTAAGTTCAAGAAAATTAGTTGTGATATGTCAGATAGATAAGAGCAAGGGTATTGGGGGCAGAGAGCTTGTGGAAAAAGACTAGCTTCAAAATATGTTTAGCAAAATTCAAAATGGGAAAATCCTAGGTTTAAAAATTAGATGAATGCAGTAATTAGGAAACAAATACTTCATACAAGAAAGAGTTATGTGGGTAGATAAAAATGAATGTGATTTACTAACAAAAGCATTAAAAAAAACTTTAAAAATTAAAGGAATCAAGAGGGGCTAACCCATCACCCTGTGAAATGATAAGGACTTATCATTAAAAAAGGTTTTAAAAATCATGGAACAGTTTTCGGCATTGGAGTGCTGGCCATTTTGCAAGAGAGTATAGCGTAAAGGGATAATGAAAAACACTCTAATCAGAAATGTGGATTACTCAATATATTTCAGGGAACAGAAGTAGGGATACAAGGAAATAACTTTATGCATTAGATGGATAAGGGAAAATCTTTGGTTGTCATTGTGTTGTTGCTGTTGCTAATACTGTTTTTGTTGTTGTTATTGTTGTTGTTTTTATTTGACTCTAGGTTGAAAAATATTTGAAAATATTTATAGGAAGAGAATAAGGAGCCAGGGGAAGAGATAAATGCAGATGAAGCAAGTAGTAAACAATGGAGCAATATTTCAAAGAGGATGCGATCAAAGTACAAATGCAGAAGTTTTCTTTTCCAAAGGGATGAACTATATCATCTACTGAGATTGGAGGATGTAAGTTAAAAAAAAAAAAAGAAATAAGAACTACCGGTTTTAATCAAACACTAAACAGCATTATGAAATGCAAAATGGATAATTTTGATTACATTAAATTAAAAAGATTTTGTACAAATAAAGCCAATGAAACCAAGTTTAGTAAGGAAGTAGATAAGTGGGAAATAATTTCTACATCCATTATCTCTGATAAAGGCCTCATTTCTAAAATTTATAGAGAACTCAGTCAAATCTATAAGAATAGAAGCCATTCTCCAATTGATAAATAGTCAAAGGATATGGACTGGCAGTTTTCAGGGGAAGAAATTAAAGATATATCTATGCTACTGAAAAAAAAAATCTAAATCACTATTGATGAGAGAAATGCAAATCAAAACTTCTTTGTTACTACATCTCTCCAGTCAGATTGACTAATTTGACAAAACAGAAAAATGATAAATGCTAGAGAGAACGTGGAAAAATTGGAACATTGTTGGTGGAGTTGTGAACTGATTCAAACACTCTGGGGAACAATTTGGATCTATGCCCAAAGGGCTATAAAAATGTGCATATATTTTAACCCAGCAAAACCACTTCTACAACTGTATCTGAAAGAGATCTAACAAGTGGGAGGAGTACCCATATGCACAAAAATATTTATAGCAGCTCTTTTTGTGGTGGCAAAGATTTGGAAATTAAGGGGATGCCCATTGATTCGGGAATGGCTAAACAAGTTGTGGTATATGAATGTAATGGAATACTACTATGCTATGACAAATGAGCAGCAGATGAACTTCATAATAACCTGGAGAGACTTATATAAACTGATGCTGAGTGAGGGGAGCAGAACCAGGAGTACATTGTACACAATCACAGACACATCCTGTGTGTGAAGACTAACTTTGATGGCTTGGGCTCCTCTCAGCAATACAAGGTTAGAAGACACCAACAAAAGACTCATGATGGAAAGGGATATCCACATCCAGAGAAATAACTACAGATTGAAGCAAAATAGTTGCTCTCTCTCTCTCATGTTTTGTTTTGTACTTTCTTTCTCCTTGTTCACTCCATTGGTCATAACCCTTCTTTATAACTTGACTAATTTTTAATGAGAAAGTAATTGCAGAACTATATAGGATTGCATGCTGCTAGAGGAGAAAGGAGAGGGATGGAGAGAAAATTTGAAAGTCAAGGCATTATGGAAATGAATGTTATAAAATAAAAGTAAACAAATAAATTTTAAAAAGCAAATAGAAAAAAAATACAACTTTTTAAATATGAACAAGTGCAAAAGAAGGTGCTTACATTTTATGACCCCAATCACCCCAAAGATGAGTTTATCTGCTAAGAGAAACAGATTGGGAAAGAATTGGTGCTTGAAAAGGAATAAAATGTTGAACATTCCCTAGACATATAAATAGTAATATTCTGCCCTATTGAGGGATTAAATGTAGTTTAATTTAGAAAACGTATTTGTAGTGAATACAATCACTATTGTGGGGTGATTTTTTACAGTATCTGTGCTTAGAAGTAGAAGTAGAGAAAAGATGGGGAGTTTTTTCAGAGCTGTTTTGTTTGTTTGTTTATTTTATTTTTCAGAGAAAGAAATCCATAATAGGAAAAGTTGACAGAGAATCATGGACATGTGTATTCCAATGAAATTATTTACAATAGAATCAGTAAACAGTGCCTATTCACTCTAACAATCCAGTAGAGAATGGTAAGACTTAGATTTACACTTATTGAGTAGCATATTCAAGGCAAAGTTGTTACTTTAATTCCCTCCTCCATTACTTCTTCCTTTCTTCCATCTGAAGGAAGTGACATTAGGGGTTGATAGACAACACTGAGGGAAGACTCAAGGAAATAAAAATCACTAATATGATAGAAATGCATGTTCACCAGATTTCCACTATAGGAAAGAAAAGTGGAAGGATATAGTATTTGAGTATATTTAATGATCTTAGAAGTTGAGATGTTTTAGAAGATAATGTATTTAAGACGTGACTGTCCCAGTGCATTGAAGAAGTAGAGTGTATCTAAAGAAGGCTAATGAATAAGGATCTATGAAATTTATCATCCTTGGCCAAAGAGCTTCCTAAGAATCATAAGGTCTCAGGACTTTCACTTTTCACTGCATTCTTAGTTTCTCAGGTCTCTTAACCCATGAATAAGTACTAAGCATCTTGACCTTCAAGGTATCTCAAGCTTGCTAACTGCCTCCAATCACAGACTTAGCTGACCCATTTCCTAATTATTAAAACACCTTTTTTGCTGCTATAACTGTGATTGATTTCCTGATTCTCTCACCTTCCTCCTCTGTCTCTTCTTTCCTGTTTAATGAACTCTCCAACCCAAAGTACATGTACATCTGGGGTGATTTTAAAGAGAGAAATGTATAAACGTTCAAAGGAAAAGCAAGATAATTGCCAGTATATAGAAGAGGAAAACATCCAGTATCAAACCAGCTGCTATCTAAAGTTTCTAACTAATTTACCTACCTGATGTTACACGTGAATAGCTTGGTTTGATCTTCTTTAGGTCTTTTGTTTAGTTCTCCACTTAACCCAAAGAGGATGATGACTCAACTTAGAATTGCCTCTATTAGTGTGAAATTAATTATGTAGGGCTGTCATCCTGGCTTACTCCAATGAAATCAAGGTGCCATCTCCTTTTCTCATGGATAACTATGTGGTGAACTTAGTAGGCAGGTAATTTCTCTTCCTTCATTTAAGTGGAAAAAGGGAATTAAAAACATATAATGAATACTTTTCCAAGCATATTAAAGACTAAAGTCCATCACCCCTGTGAAAAAGTATCTGTTGCAGAAGGATAAGAAAATGAAATATTAGTGTAGAAACATTATCAATACGCCAATGTCTGAAGTCGTGGTCAAAAGTGGTATAGGCAAGGGTCAGGATGGAATGGTGACCAAATACACTGATACGAGTTTCAAAAGTTAATTTGTTAGATGATCATGAAAAATAGCTGTCTCACTTTTAATAGAACATCTACTGTGCATAATTAGGCATTGCAAGTAAAGTGTTTCATGTTATCATTGATAAAATGAAAGACTTGGACCAAATAACTTTTAATTATTTTTTCATTTCAAAAATCTTATGACTCTATAGAGCCTTTTGAAAACTGATGATTTCTTAACTACCAAATCCAATAGCCTCTTCATCTTAATGTTTGACCTTTCTACATTCTTTTATAGTTACCACCACTCTCTTCTCTTTCATGATATTTTTCTTCAGTTTTTCATAACATTGATCTTGTAAGGTTCCCTTTCTGGCCCTCTGATAGCTTGTTCTTGATCTCCTTTGCTATGTGATAATCCAGGCCATGCCCACTAAATTGTTGGTGTCCGCCTAGGGTTTTGTCCTGTGCCTGTTCCTCTTATCCCTCTATACAATTTCACTTGATTCTTTCATCAGCTATTTTATATTCAATTTTCTTCTTTAACCTAATTATCCAGCCCTGACCTCTCTTCCAACTTCTTTTTTTTTTTTTTTTCCTTGATTTTCAAATTTCCTTTACTTCCCTCCCCCCTCCCCTCATGACATCATATAGTACAGTATAGGGTCTGCAAATGCATTCATATTAAACATTATTCCAATTACAAAGGCATATAGTACTAGGTGGGATGAAAGATGATAAGGAAGAAGTACAAACAATGAGAAGAACAAGATCATTTAGTTTGCTTCCATCAGGATTCAGGCTCAGTTCTTTCTAGTTATATCTCTGGATGGCACATTTCTCACTTTCTTGAGTCATTCGGGATTAACTTATATCACTGCATTGCTGAAAAGAGTCCAGTCTGTCATAGTTGGTCATCACAGATATAGTATGTCTGTGATTGTATACAAATTTCTTCTGATTATACTCTTCTCGATCAGCATCAGTTTGTATAAGTCTCTCCAGGTAATTATGAAACCTCAACACCCATTTATTATAACACAATAAAATTCCATTACATTCATATACCACAACTTGTTTAGCCATTCCCCAATAGATGGGCACCCCTTTAGTTTCCAATTCTTTGCAACCACAAAAAGGGCTGCTAAAAATATTTTTGTACATATGGGTCTTCCTCCCACTTCTATGATATCTTTGGGATATAACCCTAGAAGTGGTATTGCTGGGTCAAAGGGTATGAAATTATTTATAATCCTTTGGGCATAATTCCAGATTGCTCTCCAGAATGGTTGGATAAATTCACAACTCCACCAGCAATGTATTAGCGTTCCAAATTGCCCACAACCTCTCCAGCATTTGTCACTTTCTTGTTTGTCATCTTAGCCAATCTGACTGGAGAGATGTGGTATCTCAGAGTTGTTTTGATTTGCATTCCTCTAATTAATAGTGATTTAGAGCATTTCTTCATATGCTTATAGATATCTTTAATTTCTTTCTCTGAAAACTTCCTATTCATATCCTTTGACCATTTATCAATTGGGGAACAACTTGTATCATATAGATTTGACTCAATTCTCTCTAAATTTTACAAATGAGTCCTTTTCAGAGACACAGGTTGTAAAAATTCTTTCCCAATTTCCCACCTCCCTCTTGATCTTGGTTACATTGACTTTGTTTGTGCAGAAGCTTTTCAATTTAATGTAATCAAAATTATCCATTTTGCATTTTATAATGTTCTCTAATTCTTGTTTGGTCCTAAAATCTTCCCCTCTCCACAGATCTGTCAGGTAAACTATTCCTTGCTTTCCCAAATTGCTTACAGTATCATCCTTTACACCTAGATCATGCACCCATTTAGACTTTATTTTGGTATATGGTGTTGATAATGATCTATGCCCAGTTTCTGCCATACTGTATTCCAGTTTTCCCAGCAGTTTTTGTCAAATAGTGCATTCTTATCCCAAAAACTGGGGTCTTTAGGCTTATCAAACAATAGATTGCTATATTCATTAACTGCTGGGTCTCCTGCACCTAATCTATTCCATTGATCCACTACTCTACACCTCTGCCAGTACCAAGCAGTTTTGATGACTGATGCTGTATAATACAGATTAAGATCTGGCATAGCTAGTCCACCTTCCCTAGCATTTCTTTTCATTAATTCCCTTGATATTCTAGACCTTTTGTTTTTCCAAATAAATTTTGTTATTATTTTGTCTAACTCTAAAAAGTAGTTTTTTGGTAAATTGATTGGAATGGCACTAAATATATAATTTAGTTTGGGTAAAATTGTCATTTTTATTATATTAGCTCAACCCAGCCACGAGCAATTGATATTTTTCCAACTATTTAGATCTGTTTTTATTTGTGTGAGAAGTGTTTTGTAGTTGTAATCATATAGATTCTGGGTTTGTTTTGGCAAGTAGATTCCCAAATATTTTATAATGTCTACAGTGACTTTAAATGGGATTTCTCTTTCTATATCTTGCTGTTGAGTTTCATTAGAGATGTACAGGAATGCTGAGGATTTATGTGGGTTTATTTTATATCCTGCAACTACAAATTTATACTATTGTCTCAAGTAATTTTTTACTTGATTCTCTAGGATTCTCTAAGTATATCATCATATCATCTGCAAAGAATGACAGCTTGGTCACTTCTTTGCCTAATTCGATTCCTTTGATTTCTTTTTCTTCTCTAATTGCTACTGCTAGTGTTTCTAGTACCAGATTGAATAAGAGGGTGATAGTGGACACCCTTGTTTCACTCCTGATATTATTGGAAAGGCTTCTAGTTTATCCCCATTGCATATAATACTTGCTGATGGTTTTAGATAGATACTAGCAACTATTTTAAGGAAGGCTCCATTTATTCCTATACATTCTAGTGTTTTTAATAGGAATGAATGTTGTACTTTGTCAAAAGCCTTTTCTGCATCTATTGAGATGATCATGTGGTTTTTGCTAGTTTTGTTGTTGATATGCTCAATTATATTGATAGTTTTCCTAATATTAAACCATCCTTGCATTCCTGGAATGAATCCTACCTGATCAGGGTGTATTATTTTTGTGATAAGTTGTTGGAGTCTTTTGGCTAATATTTTATTTAGAATTTTTGCATCTAAATTCATGAGGAAAATTGGTCTATAATTTTCTTTCTCTGTTTTATCTCTTCCTGATTTAGGAATCAGTACCATATTTTTGTCATAGAAAGAGTTTGGTAGGACTCCTTCTTCACTAATTTTCCCAAATAGTTTGTAAAGTATTGGAATCAATTGTTCTTTAAATGTTTGATAGAATTCACTAGTGAACCCATCTGGCCCTGGAGATTTTTTCCTAGGGAGTTCATTGATGGCTTGTTTGATTTCTTTTTCTGAGATGGGGTTATTTAGGTAATTCACTTCCTCTTCAGTTAATCTGGGCAATTTGTGATTTTGTAAATATTCATCCATTTCACTAAGATTGTCATATTTATGTGCATACAATTTGGGAAAAATAATTCCTCATTATTTTTTTGATTTCCTCTTCATTGGAGGTAGATTCACCCTTTTTATTTTTGATACTCATAATTTGGTTTTCTTCTTTCTTTTTATCATATTGACTAAGGGTCTATCAATTTTGTTGATTTTTTCATAAAACCAGCTCTTGGTTTTATTTATTAATTCAATGGTTTTCTTAATTTCAATTTTATTAATCTCACCCTTGGTTTTCAGTATTTCTAATTTAGTACTAAATTGGGGATTTTCAATTTGTTCTTTTTCTAGCTTTTTCAATTGCATGTCCAATTCACTGACCTCCCTTCTCTCTGCTTTAATTAAGTATGCACTCAGGGATATAAAACTTCCCCTGAGAACTGCCTTTAGTGCATCCCACAAATTTTGGTATGTTGTTTCATTATTATCATTCTCTTGAATGAAATTATTGATTGTTTCTATAATTTCTTCTTTGACCCACCAATTTTTTAGGATTAAATTGTTTAGTTTCCAATTAGTTTTTAGTCTATCTTTCCATGGCCCTTTATTGCATATAATTTTTATTGCATCATGATCTGAGAATGATGCGCTTACTATTTCTGCCTTTCTGCACTGGATTGTGAGGTTTTTATGCCCTAGTACATGGTCTATTTTTGAGTATGTACCATGCACTGCTGAAAAGAAAGTAAATTCCTTTTTATCCCCATTCAGTTTTCTCCAGAGATCCATCATATCTAGTCTCTCTAAGATTCTATTCACCTCCTTAACTTCTTTCTTGTTTATTTTGAGGTTAGATTTATCGAGTTCAGAGAGGGGGAGATTAAGGTCCCCCACTAGTATAGTTTTGCTATCTATTTCTTCCTCTAATTCCTTTAACTTCTCCTCTAGGAATTTGGATGCTATACCACTTGGTGCATATATATTAAGTAGTGATATTGCTTCATTCTCAATGGTGCCTTTTAGTAGGATATAGTTTCCTTCCTTATCTCTTTTAATTAGATCTATTTTTGCTTTTGCTTTATCTGAGATAAGTATTGCTACCCCTGCTTTTTTTACTTTAGCTGAGGCATAATAAATTTTACTCCAACCTTTTACCTTTACCCTGTGGGTATCCCTTTGTTTCAAATGTGTTTCTTGAAGACAGCATATTGTAGGATTATGGTTTTTAATCCATTCTGCTATCCGCCTCTGTTTTATGGGAGAGTTCATCCCATTCACATTCACAGTAATGATGACTATCTGTCTCTTCCCTTCCATCCTATTCCCTCCCCTGTTTATGTTTTTGTTTCTTCCTTCTCCCTTCCCCTCCTTGAAGTTTTCCCTTTTGACCACCCCCTCCCTCAGTGTTCCCACCCAGTGACCCCCCTTCTTAACCTACCCTCTCCCCTTACTACTATTTCCCTCCCTTATAATCCCTCCCTTTAGTCTCCTCCTTTTCACCCCCCCCCCTTACCCTCCCACTATCTATAGGACACAACAAATTTTTATACTTATCAGAGTAAATTACTCCCCGTTTGATTCCAAACCAATGAGAGTAAATTTCAAACAATGCTCCTCTCCCTCCCTCCAATTCCTCTATTTAATGAATTTATGTGTCTATTCACGTTAGATTCTTAAACTTCACTGATTAATTTGATCCTTCTTTGAACCAGAACCAGTGAGAATAGTGTTTAAATGATGTTCCTCTCCCTCTTACTTTCCCTTCTTCTATAGTGTGTTTTGATGCCTCTTCAGATGGCATATTTTACCTTTTCCTAGCTCATCCTTTCCTTTTTCCCATTACAGTACCATTGATCCCCTTAATAGTCTTTTTTTTTTTTAGACTCCATGTTAGTGCATTCATACCCACACCCTCTAAGTATAACCCTTTTGCAGGTCATGATAATCATAGAGATTTCAAATATTGACAGTTATCAGCTCCACATATAGGGATGTGAACATTTTGCTCTTGTTGCATCCCAAGTAATGAGCTTGTGTTTGTGGGTGTGGGTATGTGCACTTCTGCATGTGTGAGTCTATGTTACCCTTGTTTACCTTTTTATGTTCTTCTGGAGTCTTGTAATTGGAGATCAAATTTTCCATTGAGCTCTGGCTTTTTCATTAGGAAAGTCTGGAAGTCCCTTACTTCATTAAACGTCCATCTCCTTGCCTGAAAGATTATGCTCAGTTTTGCCGGGTAGTTAATCCTTGGTTGTAGTCCTAGCTCTCTTGCCCTACGAAATATCAAATTCCAGTCCCTCCGCTCTTTTAATGTAGAAGCTGCTAGGTCCTGTGTGATCCTAACTGTAGTTCCTCGATATTTGAATTGTTTCTTTTTGGCTGCTTGTAGAATTTTTTCTTTAATCTTATAATTCTGGAATTTGGCTACTATATTTCTTGGAGTTTTCAGTTTGGGATCTCTTTCAGGAGGAGTCCGGTGAATTCTATCAATAGCTATTTTATCTTCTGATTCCAGGACCTCAGGACAGTTTTCTTTGACAATCTCTTGGAGGATGTTGTCTAGACTGCTTTTCTCATCATGGCTTTCTGGTAGACCAATAATTCTTAGGTTGTCTCTCCTGGATCTGTTCTCTAGGTCAGTTATTTTTCCAGTGAGATATTTTACATTTTCTTGCAATTTTTCGATCATCTTGTTTTTTTCGATTGACTCCTGCTGCATCATAGAGTTCTGAGTTTCAGTTTGGTTGTATCTAATTTTTAGTGAATTATGGTCTTCAGTAAGTTTTTGAAGTTCCTTTTTTAGGGAGGTATTTTCTTTTTCCAAGTTGGTCATTGCCTCCCTGATTTGGTCTTTAAAATTTTTCTTAAGCTCCTCCAGGAATGCTATTTGGGCTTGAGACCAGATCATGTTTCCTTCTGTGGTCTCTGGTGTGGGCAGAGAGTCTATATTGTCCTGTGTGTTTTGTTGTTCTTGCCCTGCATAGTATGCTCGAATAGACTTTCTTGCCTTCCCCTTCTCCTTTCAGCTTCCTTCCTTCCCATTGTGACTTCCTGTTTCTTAGTGTCTCAGGCTATGAGTTTGGGGCCTGATCCTTGACTTTGAATACCTCTGGGTGGCTAGTTTATGGCTAAGTCAGGGAAGTCAGTGAGGAATGTAGATGTGTAGGTGGGGTTGAGTCTGACCACTTCAGATTTCTGCCTCTATACCCCTGGGCTATAAGTAGGCTTTTGTTGGTGAGGTGAGGTGGGGCTTGTTGGGTCCCCTCCCTCTCTTCTCTTTAGATTCCTGGCTGACTCAGTTACACCCTTTCTTGGAGATTCTCAAGCCTGAGGCTATTTCCATTAACTTGGGATTTCAATCTGGGTGGGAGACTTATCTTTGGGTTTTCTGCTTCATGAAGGAGGGATGGGAGGATCGGAGCAGCTAGAATTTACTTTGCCATTCCAGCCCCTGTATCATACAGGCAGGCAGTTTCTAAACTTCCAGGCTGGGGGCTGAATGCAGCCTGAGAAGCCACTCTCTCCACTGGGGGCCCGACTCTCCTACCTGGCTCCAATGATCCGTTCCCTCTGCGAGATGACTGCGATTCGTCCTTGGTAAGTCTGCAGGCTGGGGCTTTTTCTCTCTCTGGTGTAGTCTGCTTGCCTGCTCTTAGGTCTGAGCTGTGCAGACCCCACACGCTCTGCGCTCGACCTGTGCGGACACTCTGGGCAACCTCCTGTGCTGGATTCTGCCACACTCTGTCTTCCACTGGGCTTCGTCACTCTGGAATCTGCTCAGATTTACCCTTTTGGACTTAGTGACAGAGGAGCTCAGGGAGGTTACTGCTTCCTTTCCGCCATCTTGGCTCCGCCCCCTCTCTTCCAACTTCTAGTCTTGTCTCCATCTTCCTACTTAACACTTCAATCCATCCTGTAAACATCTGGACCTCAACATAACCTAGCATGTCTTACCCTTAAAAACCTTCCTATTACTCTCAAGGGCTCCACCATCCTCTGATTAACCATGCTCCCAACCTATCTGTCATCACTGACTCTTTATTTCACTTACCCTCCTTATCCAATAGATTGCTAAAGCTTGTCATTTTTACAATTGTAATATGTCTCTTATATGTTACCTTTTCTCTGAGACTATCACCAGTGCCATACAGGCTTTCATTATTTTATATAGAGTTTAGTGCTATAGCCTGATAGTTGGTCTCCATGACACAAATTCCTTCTATGTCAAGCCATTCTCCACTCGGGTCTCAAAGTGATCATACTAAAATATAGATCTAACTATATCAGACTCCTACTCAGTGACCTTCTGTGGTCCATCATGGCCTCCAGAGTCAAATTCAAAATTCTCTGATCATCAAAGTCTTTCCTATTTTACCATAACACTCTACTTTTCCAGTATTTTTATACCTTACTATCCCCTATATAGCTAATCATCTAGTTAGCCTGATCTCCTTGATGTTCCTTAAACAAAACACTTGCTTTTTCAACTCTAAGTATTTTCACTGGCTATCCAGCTTGTTTGGAATGCTCACCCTCTTTATTTAACTCCCTCACTTCTGTGGTATCCTTCAAGTCCCATTTAAAATCTTACCTTTTACAAATAACCTTTCCCAAATCCCCTCAATTCTAGAGCCTTCCCTCTGTTCAATATTTAATTTTATCTTAACTATACTATCTTTGTATGTAGTCCCAAATTAAACTGTAAGATACTTGAGTGTAAACATTGTATTTTTTTAATGCCCACAGGTTAATATAGTATTTGGTATATAGCAGACAGTCATAAATATTTGTAGCATGACTGACTGATATATCCCTTCAGGCAGAAAAATCTTGCAGAGACCAGGTAGATGGGCCCTGGGGAAATGTAGTGCAGAGTTTCAAAGAATGTAGTCATTCCAGGTCAGGGACAGAAGAAATTACTTTCTAACTTATACAGTTTAGCCATATTATACAATCCCAAAGTAAATTTCAGAGCCAGTGACTCATGGGAAGTTTGGCCAATATCTAAAGAACATTTTATGATCTAAGAATTTTTCTAGGATTCAACATCCACTAACAAAAATAGAAATAAACAATGTTCAAAATGATGCTAAAAATGGTAAGTCATTAATTGACTTCACTTTAGCATATGCAACTGAAAAGGCAGAGAAGTACAAGGAAAAGTACAGGAAATATTTTTTTTTTTAAGTGAAGCCATTCCAAGATAGAGTGTCAAAAATGCATGTAAATATTTATTTGTGTAAATATTTATCAAATAAGAATTGGTAAATATTAACAATTATATGAAAAAATGTTGCAAATAATAAAGAAAATGCAAATCAAAACAACCCTAAGGATTCACCTCATGGCTTTCAAATTTGTAATATGACAAACATTGTAGGAGTTGTGGGAAGATAGACACACTAACACAATACTGATAAAACTATAAATTAGTATAGTGATTTTGGAAGGAATTGTGTAATTATAAAAAATAGGTCTAAAATAAACATCTATACCTTTTGAAACAGAGATTTCACTAAGTAGAAATATTAACTAATGAGATTATTGATAGTAAGAAAGTCATTTTATGTAAAAAAAAATTACAGCAATACTTTTTGGTGAGTGTTGTTAAAAAAAAGAGCTAGAAGGAAAATGAGTGTTCAACAACTGATAGATAATTTATTATCAATTAATAAAACACTTATTAAGTGCTTTCTATGTGCCAGAAACTATGCCAAACACTGAGGATACAAAAATGGCAAAAAAAAAAATAGTAGCTCCTGCCCTCAAGGAGTTCACAATCTAGCATGGGAGATAGTATGCAAACAAAAATATACAAACGAGCTGTTTACTGAATCAGTAGGCAATAATTAATAGAAGAAAAACACTGGAATTAAGACAGGTTAGACAAAAGTTCAATAATATCGAAGGAATTAATGAAAAAATATATAAAGGAAAAAAGACTTAGTACTACAAGAATTAAAATATAAGACAGTAATTAACAAAATTCTCTGGCATTGTCTAATAAATAGAAAAGTAAACCAATGAAGTAGAGTAGACATATAATTTGCAGAAGTAAATAAGCCTAATAAACTTGTATTCAATAAGTGTGAAGGGGAATTTTTGGGAAAAATCATTATGAGGCAAAAAAGTTGGGGGTGGGGGCAGAGCCAAGATGGCAGAGAAGAAACAGCACTTCCAAGGTGCTCTGCCCCACACCACTTCCAAACAATGTAAAAGGCGGACCCCAAACAACTTCTGGAGCTCCAGCACCCACAGAACAACACACAGAAACTAACCTCCTGTTGAGGACAGTCCAGCAGCCCTGCAGGGAGTGGCTAGCACAGCATACTATGGTAATGCTTTGCATAGCTATACATGTACAACACATACTGAATTGCTTATCTTTCCAGAGGGAGTGGCTGACAAGAGAGGAAGGGAATGGATCTGAAATTCGAAGTTTTAAAATTAAATGTTTCAGATGTATACAAATACTATTATTAATACTATTTTGCATGTAATTTGGAGATAAGACGTGCAGGCATTGGGGCACAGAGACTCACCTTGCCCTAATGGCAATGTTAAAGGGGGTATGGGAGAAGATATGGGAGAGAGCAGTTTGGATGAGGGGCTATCTTGTGGGACTGCTATTCTGTGGTGTTTGGTAGGGGAAAATGGGGGAAAAAATGTAACTCAAAATCTGGTGAAAATGAATGGTGTAAACCAGTAGTTAATAAAGCATTTGTTAAAATAAGATATAAATAAATAAATAAAAGAAAATCTTGAACAAAAAAAAAAGAAACATTGGGAAAACTGGAAAGCAGTTGGGCAGACACTGGACATAGACCAATATTTTATGTCAGTTGTCAAGATAAGGTAAACATTGATACAAGACTTAGATATAACGACAGCTATTAGGAGAAAATTAGAAAATCATGGAAAGTATATCTTATCAGACTTATGGGTTGGAGAACAATTTATGAATAAAGAATAGATAGCAAGTTAAATGTAAAATAATTTTAATTACACTAAATTAAAAGGGTTTCGAACAAATAAAAATGTATCCAAGGTCAGAAGGAAATTAAAAAGTGAGAACAAATAGTTTATCAGATAAATGTTCTATCTGAAATAAATAAAGAACTTTGTCAAATCTATAAGAATATTATTCCTTTTCCCAATTTATAAAAGGCTAAATGATAATAACAGAAATTTTTCCACTGAAGGAATTGAAATAATTTGTAGTCATATAAATATACTTTACATCATTTTGATTAGATAAATGGAAATTAAAATGTTAAGATCTTGGTTTATAGATATCAGATTGGCTAAAATTATTGAAGTGGAAAGCAACAAATATTGGAGTGTATATGGGAATATTGAGACACTAATTCATTGTTGGTGTAATTGTGAACTGATCTGATCATTTTGGTGAGCAATCTGCATTTATGCCCAAAGAGTTATTAAACTACCTATATTATTTTACCCAATAGTACCACTACTTGGTCTCTTTCCAAAGATGATTAGGAAATAATAGATAAGAACATATATGTTCTAAAATGTTTGCAGCAGCTGTCTTTTTGGGGGCAAAGAACTAGAATTTGCAGCTATGTCCATCAAGTGGGGAATGGCTAAAAAAGTTGTCATGTAATATGTTTTTGATGTAATACTACCATGCTATAAGAAATGATGATTTCAGTGATCTTAGGAAAAAAAAATACTTGGAGGGACTTGCATGAAATAATGAAGAAGGAAATGAGAATAACCAAGAGAACATTGTATCCAGTAACAGCAATATTATTTTAAGAGTGACTTTGAGCAAATAAGTCATTGAAATTAAGTAAGTAGGACACATGAAGAAAGTTGCTGTCTGCCCCCACATACTGATACTGCACTGATAAATAGAAATAGGTACAGAATAATTTTAAACACAAACTTACACACATGCATACATATGTACATACATACATACACTTATACATATAGGGAAGGCAGAAGGTGAAGTTTAGTTAAAATATTATTATAGACATGGAGGACAGCCAGAGAAAATATGCAGTTGGAGAGATGGAGTGTTTTGTTTGGGGAACAGCAAGGAAACTATACCATTGAATCAAATTTTATATTGCAGGAAAGAAGGATAAATTAGACAGGGGAAGTAGGAAGTGAACTACATAATGAGCAGCTTTTAATGACAGAGTATTTTGAATTTGATCCCAGAATTTATAGCTAGCCACTTGAGTTTATTGAATGACATGTTTTATCTTGCATTTTAAAAAAATGGATTGCACTGTTGAGAGACTTGAGGCAGGCAGACTCACCAGCAGACAACTGCAATACTTCAGGTGGGAGATGATGAGAGCCCGAAATAGAGTCACTGCAAGTGTCAGAGTAGAGAAAGTGGCATATTTGAGTGATGTTGCAAAGCTAAATTGACAGGTCTTGGCAATAGTTTGGTTGGCGGGAGTGTTTAAAAAGAGTTAAGGATAACTTAGAAGCTGGGAACCTGAGGGACTAGGAGGATGATATTACCTTCAACAATAGTAGGGAAGTTGGGGAGAATAGGAGTGTTTAGTGAGAAAGATAGTTATTTCTCTTTTGGACAAGTTGAGTTTAAGATGCCTACAGGACTTTTCTTTCAAGATATCTGTGAGGATTCTTGGAAGATGGAGAGTAGGTCAGAAAATTCCAAACTCTAAAGATTTTCCCCCACAAAAGTTTTAAAATAGAACCTTAGTGGGAACAAAGTGTGGGTGGAGATAAATAAGAACAAGGGCATAACTGGGGTCCTCCTGGAATAATTTGAGAAGATCAGAAGAATAATCCCTAGAGGAGATTTAGTACTTGTGAAGAGTAAACACCTCCAGGCTAGGTTCTGATTTAACAGCAAGTGACTAGCCTCTTAAATAACAAGCAACAAGAGCTGGAGTTAGTTGGTTTGAGAAACTGCCTTGGCCTGCTTCAGCCCCAGCCACCAGAACTTTTAACCCCAGAATACTGAGGAGAGTTGGGCATCTGAGCCTGGGAAAATTAAGGAAACCTCTACTGACCAGGAATGCCAGAGCCAGCTGTACTGCAAAGAGTGTTGGGTCAGGAAGGAACCAGGGCATGCCAGTTAGTGCATCAGCAGTGGGGCAGAAAGGTCCTGGCTGTGGGCACTCGCAGGAGGTTGGAGGTTTCACGTTGGTTTCAGGCTAAAGGGAAGAAATGAAGATCTAGAGCAAGAAGCACCATATACCATACTCCAGGGCTAAAGGTGACTACAAATACTTACGATAATACCACAAAAAATGCACAAAGGTGAAAGATTCAACCAAAGAACTCTACTATGGGAAGATATTAAAGGATATATGGGAGGATATTGAAGCAAAGAATCACCCAAAGAGTAATGTCAAATGGACATCTGCCCCAAAGAATTCATAGACAATCTTAAAAAATGGTTTCAAAAATCAAATGATAGAGAAGGAAGAAAAACTAAAAAAGAAAATTAGAATAATCCAAAAAAAAAAAAAAACCAAGAATGGTATGAAAGGAAAGTTAACCAATTAGAATAGGAGATTCAGAAACTTAAGGAAGAAAATATCACCATGAAAATTAGAATTAAGCAAAATGAAGCCATTGAAATTATAAGAGATTAAGAAATGATTAAAATATGAATAATGAAAAAAATAAAAGAGGCAGTGAAACATCTTAAAAGTAAAACAATAGATTTGAAGAATAGCACACGAAAAAGAAATTTAAAACAAGTGGAGTATATTTGCTCATAATTGTCACACAAATAAATTTCTTACTGATTGTATATATAATAAACCCTAATAAGAAATTTGCATTTAAAACAATGATTCTTTAAAGAAGACTAGAGATGTTATGAATTTTGAATTTAGGGGGAAATATTACTATATACTTTCATGAGGGTAATATAAGTAAACAAAGAATAAGTGTCAGCAGCTGCACTTTCAAATATAACTATGTGCTTTTCTTGTTAATCTATCCTAGTAATTCAGTTATAATGAACTATCAGAGTAAATCTAAAGAAAAGAAAATATTGGTTTGAGAATATTCACTCAGCATATTTGAGAACACAGAAGCTCTATCAAGATATTCCTGTGTAAACTGAAAGATTTAAGAAACTGCTGAAAAGCACACAAAGGAAGAGAAATATAAAGCATGGGATGCTTGTTGCTTCAATTCCAAACCTCAAGGAGAAGGAAGATTTGGCAATTATATGTTAAATATAAGCACTGCAAATCAGGATGTTGGTAAATTTTACGAGTTGTCTTGATTGATCAAATTGATTTCAAATATTCATTATACTTTATAGCGGTAAGGTGGATACAAGTGGAACAAAAGTTTTATGGGTGCATAACCAAAAGCTTACATTTTTATCAGCTAATACAGTACATATTAAGGAACACAAAGTAGTCATAGTCATAAAAATAATATATCTTGACTTTCATATTTTGTACATCAAAAAGAGCATTATGCTTTTATATTACTGTACAGAACCCAATATAATGCCTGGTTCCTGGGAGTGTTTTAATAAATATATATTAATGAATGATTAATCCACAAAGTTACTTAGGGGTATCTTTACTATGGTGGTCTCAATTGTGGATATTTAAGAAAAATATAGTTTTACAGTACTTTTACATGATAGTTTAGGAAAATATAAAGAACTGGTATAAAGAATCAAAAGGTATTTCCCCCCTTTGGCAGGGGCGAGGAGGAGCTGGAGTGGGAGCAAATGAAGAAGACCCAGAGGAAGACTTATCAGAGGCAGAGACTCCTAAACTCAAAAAAGAAGAAGAAGCCTAAGAAACCCCAGGATCCTAAAATCCCAAAGAGCAAGCAACAAAAAAAGGAGCGTGTGCTTTTATGCCAGCAGCTGGGAGACAGTTCTGGGGAGGGGCCTGAGTTTGTGGAGGAAGAAGATGATATTGTTTTGTGATCAGAAAATGAGGGCAGTGACTATACTCCTGGAAAGAAAAAGAAGAAGCTTGGACCTGAGAAAGAGAAGAAAAGCAAGTCTAAGAGGAAGGAGGAGGAGGAGGAGGAGGAGGAGGAGGAGGAGGAGGAGGAGGAAGAAGAAGAAGAAGAAGAAGAAGAAGAAGAAGAAGAAGAAGAAGAAGAAGAAGAAGAAGAAGAAGAAGAAGAAGAAGAAGAAGAAGAAGGTGGTGGTGATGATGATGATGATGATGATGATGATGATGATGATGATGATGATGATGATGATGATGATGATGATTCAAAGGAGCCCAAGTCATCAGGTCAGCTACTGGAAGACTGGGGCATGGAGGACATTGACCACATGTTCTCAGAAGAAGATAACCACACCCTTACCAACTATAAGGCCTTCAACCAGTTTTTCCGACCTCTCATTGCTGCTAAGAACCCCAAGATTGCAATTTCCAAGATGATGATGGTTTTAGGGGCCAAGTGTTGAGAGTTCAGTACCAACAACCCCTTCAAGGGCAGTCTGGGGCCTCAGTGGCAGCAGCAGTTGCTGTTGCTGTGGCTGTGGTGAACAGTATGGTAACTGAAACTGAACTTGCTCCACCTCCACCACCTGTGGATGTACCCATCCACAAGGCCAAAACCAAGGAGGGCAGAGGTCCCAATACCCTATGGAAGCCTAAAGGTAGCCCCCATGTGCCTGATGCTAAGAAGCCTAAACCAAAGAAGTTGGCATCCCTGAAAATCAAATTGGGAGGCTTTGACTCTAAGCACAAGAGGTTTTCGAGTGAATATGATGACCTGGATGTGGAATCTGACTTTGTATCAACAGTTACTCTGTGTCAGATGGTTCAACAAGTTGGAGCAGCCACAGCCGCAAGAAACTCAGAGCTACCAAAAAGAAAAGAAAGGCAAGGAGGAGGTGACTGCTGTGGATAGTTATGAGACATTCCACCAGCACTATTGTGAAGTGTGCCAGCAAGGAGGCGAGGTCATCCTGTGTGATACCTGTTCCTGTGCTTACCACATTGTCTGCCTGGATCCTGATATAGAGAAGGCCTCTGAGGACAAATGGAGTTGTCCACACTGTGGAAAGGAGGGTATCCAGTGGGAGTCAAAGAAGGACAACTCTGAGGGTGAAGAAATCCTAGAAGTTGGTGGTGACCCTGAGGAGGAGGAGGATGATTATCACGTGGAGTTCTGCTGTGTCTGCAAGGATGGTGGGGAACTGTGACACCTGCCCCTCTTCCTACCACATCCACTGCCTGAATCCCCCACTCCCAGAGATCCCCAATGGTGAATGGCTTTTTCCTCATTGCACATGCCCTCCACTGAAAGTTAAAGTTCAGAAGATCTTGATCTGGAAATGGGGCCAGCCACCATCCCCTACACCAGTGCCCCGATCTCCTGATGCTGACCCCTTTACTCCTTCTCCTAAACATTTGGAGGGGTGACCTGAGCAACAATTCTTTATGAAGTGGCAAGGCATGTCCTATTGGCACTGTTCTTGGGTGTCAGAACTACAGCTGGAGCTTCACTGCCAGGTGATGTTCCACAATTAGCAGCACAAGAATTATATGGATGAACTACCATCTGGAGACTTTGGTGGGGAGAAAGAAAAATGCTGTAAGAGAAAGAACAAAGACCCCAAGTTTGCAGAAATGGAGGAATGCTTCTACTGCTATGGGATTAAACCTGAGTGGATGATGATTCACGGAATCTTCAAACATAGTGTGGATAAGAAGGGTCATGCCCACTATTTGATCAAATGGAGGGACCTACCCTATGATCAAGCATCTTGGGAGAGTGAGGATGTAGAGGTGCAAGACCATGTCCTGTTCAAGCAGAGTTACTGGAACCATAGGGAGCTAATGTGGGGTGAGGAATGATGACCTGGCAAAAAGCTCAATAAAGTTAAGCTAAGGGAGTTGGAGAGGCCCCCTGAAGCCCCTACAGTTGATCCAATATTGAAGTATGAGCAGAAGCCAGAGTACTTAGATGCCACTGGCGGGAATTTATATACTGGACAACCAAGAAAAATACAGGACAGCATAGCCAATTAGAATTGAGGAGTGCTTATTTATTAGCGGGCACCTGTCTCCCAAAAGGGAAGTCATCCCGGCACAGTCTGTCCATCAAGCTTTTATACAGTAAAAAGTACTTCCTGAAACAAACAGAGGTCAGCAAGGCAACTGTTGCTACATAGAGATATAAACTAAAGGGGGGGGGGGCGCTGCAAGCTAATGGGGCAGAACTTTGTTTTGGTTATATCTTGGTTAGAAGGCAGGTGCAGGGTGAGGTTTCACAATGGTCATGCCTTTACACTAGGTTCCTGGGGCCCCCTAATGGGCCTTGTGTAGGAGCTACCACTATGGGAGTCTAACTTACACTCCACTCCCCCCATTTTCAAGGACATGACTTGAACTTGGACTCAACAGAGGCCAAGGGGCAAAGAGTTTGACTGCCTGAATCAATTTTTTAAAATATGTGGATGAGCAATTAATCAAGCAGGGGACTAAGAGGAGCTGTAGTAGTAACAGGACAAGAGGTCCCACAAGGGAGGTGACAAGGGACGTGAGCCAAAGGGACCAATACTGGTAGTAGCAAAGGGTAATAAGACAAACAGAAATGATATCATGGCTGCCTCTTAAGTTTCAACTGCAAGTCTCTGTTCGATTTAACTGTCCACTGGTCTGGAGTGGTGGTAAGTCTCTTTTGGGGGATTCTGTGAAGCAGCTTGGTAGACAGCATGAAATCCTTCCTGGACATTCCAAAGAGCCTGGAATGATTTAAGCAAGGAGTCATCAGAGACATCACAGGACTGAGAAACAGAGTCAACTACTCAGAAACACAGTTTTACATATAAAGGCCCACTTCTTCTAGCCATACAAGACTAGTTTCAAACAAATGATTCAGTTTTCTTAGCCACACAGGGCTAGGCTCAGTTAATTAAGAAAAAACAAAAAACACAAGTATAGTAAGTCAGGTACATGTCACCAAGATAACCAAGGGAACTTTCATGCAAAAATACACTCATTTAAGCAACACTTTTAAATCCCAGATGCCTCATGTAGTTACAGAATTTATAAAGGAGCTTTGCTTCTCAATTTCAGATTTAGAGATGACCTGATAATATTGACCTAATCTAAAATCCAAAAATCCATACCTCTGATCTTATTCCCAAACAAGTTCAAATCATGAAGTCCTAGGTGTCATCTAGTCTGATCCTGTTGCTCTCCCCAAATTTCACTATCATGTTCAATAAGGCATCTATTTCATTAATTTTTGCCTTATTGTTAATAATCTTCTTTGAAGGATGTTATCTCTATATTTATTCATTCTTTTGGCCAGGAATATTACTTCTTAGTGAATTTGCTATAGAATAAAAGGAGGGACAATGTCATAAACGTTGCCAGAAGAAAAACTTCCTTATGCTTGTTCAATTCCAAGCATGAGTCATCACCTCTAGTCATTCAGATAGTCACCAGGTGCTGAAATCAAGGCTTAGGCATAAATAGGTGGGAGGTTTCCTTTTCAGAAAGAAAAGGCACAATTGGAAAATATAGTCAGAGAGATCCCATCTGGGATATGTCCCTGGTTGTTCCCAGACTTTTTCCAAGCACAGATATCCACCTTGAACAGTTCACAGCCTGCAGCTTCTGCCATTCCATTATCAGCCTTAATGACGACTCCTGTAGTCAAGGCTTCAGAGAAACAGTAAAATTTACAGTTCCCCAAATTATTAAATTCTCCTTGAGAATTTTGTGAAGGATCATTTCTAGGTTCTTTCTTTGACCATGGTTTTCAGGTAGTCCAATATTTTTTTAAGTTCTCTCTCCTGGATTTATATCCCAGGTCAGTGGTTTTTCCCATGAGATATTTCATATTGCCTTTTATTCTTTCATTTGTTTGGATCTGCGTAACAGTATCTTGATTTCTCATGAAGTCATTAGCTTCCATTTGCTCCAGTCTAATTCTGAAGGAACAATTCTTCTCAGAGAGCTTTTGAGATTCTTTTTCCATCTGGGAAATTCGGCTTTTTAAGGCATTCTTCTCCTCATTGCCTTTTTGAGCCTCTTTTGCCATGTGAGTTATTCTATTTTTAAGGTGTTGTTTTTCTCAGTCAGGCTGTTGACCCTCATTTCATACTTTTCTTGCATTTTTCTCATTTCTCTTCCCAATTTTTCCTCCACTTCTCTTATCTGCCTCTTAAGGTCCTCTATGGCCTTTAACCAGCTCGTATTTTCTTTTGGGGCTTTTGGTGCAGGAGTTCTGACCTCCCAGTCCTCCTCCTATTCCATGGAGGGTTGTGCCGCACAGCTACCTAGTGTCTTCTTGCCCCCAGGGAAAGAGGCCAACATAGTCTCCCTGCTAATCCCAAAGTCCACTGTACAGTGACCTCTCATTTTGTCCTTGGCATCTATGTGTTGACAATTCTGGAAACGCCACAGATGCTGGTGTTCTGGAGTGCCTCCAGCCAGCTGCTGCTCTGGCAGCCCTGGGGCTATAACCTCTGTCTCATGAGGGCCTGGGCTCAGCTCCCAGAGTGTTGTGCTGGCTGCTCCCTGCAGGGATCCTGGGCTGTCCTCAGTGGGAGGTTACCTTCTCTGTGTTATTTTGTGGGTTTTGTAGCTCCAGAGTTTGTTCAGAGTCCCCTTTTACATACATTTGGAATTAGTGGGAGCAGGACCTTCATGGAAAAGCTGTTTCTTCCCCACCATCTTGACACCATCCCCCAAAATAGAGGATTTTCAAACATACTTGATGAAAATTCCAGAGCTGAACAGAAAATTTGGCTTTCAAATACAAGAAACAAGAGGAGCATATGAAGGTAAACAGTCAAAAGAACTCATAAGGAGCTTCTTAAAGTGAAATTATTTATATATCTACATACCTACATGGAAAAAGTGATAATTGTACCTCATGAGACTTTTCTCATTATGGGGATAGTTGAAGGGAATATGTGTGTGTGTGTGTGTGTGTTTGTCTGTGTATGTGTGTGTGTCTGTGTGTGTATGAATAGGAGGGCACATGTGTGCATAAATATATATATATTTACATATATATTTATATTATATTTATATTTATATATTTGTATTTATATATAAATATATATATACATATATGAGTGTATGTGTATATGTGTACATATATACATAGAACACAAGATGTATTGAATATGAAAGGATGATATCTACAAAATACATTTAACAGGTGAAAGAGGAATATATTTGGAGAAGGAGAAAGGGAGAGATAGAATAGTGTAAATTATTTCATATAAAAGAGACAAGAGAACACTTACAATGGAGGGGAAAAGCAGGAAGGTGAAAGGGAATGGGTCAACCTTATTCTCATTTCATTAGGCTTAAGGAGGGAATAATATGCACACTCAGGTGGGTACCTTACCCTATAACTAAGTAGGGGGGAAGGGAATAATTGGGGGGGATGATAGAAGGGAGCACAGATTGGGGAAGAGGGTAGTTAGAAGCACAAACTTTTGAAAAGGGACAGGGTCAAAGAAGAAAAC
This sequence comes from Gymnobelideus leadbeateri, assembly GCA_011680675.1. Lineage (NCBI taxonomy): Eukaryota > Metazoa > Chordata > Mammalia > Diprotodontia > Petauridae > Gymnobelideus > Gymnobelideus leadbeateri. Next base: position 124,681 of record WOXC01009233.1, on the reverse strand, counting down.
AGAATAAGTGGGGGGTGGTATAGGATAGAGGGAAATATGGTTTTTCACACTATAACTAATATGGAAAAGTTCTGTGTAACTACCCATGTACAGCCTTTATTGAATGGCTTGTCTTCCCAGTGGGGGTGGGTGAGGATGGAAGAAAGGAAATAACCTGAAAATAAAAAAAATTTAAAAACAAAAAAAAATTTAAGAAAAATGTTTTTTATATGCACCTAGGAAATAAGATATACAGGAACTATTGTATAGAAATCCATCTTGCCCTACTACAAAGTTAGGGTGGAATGGGAGAGTATATAAGAGAGAAGACATTGGGCAAAGCGGTATTCAGTAAGCTTGCTATTTTGGTGTGCGTGTTGAGGGAAACACAGGGTGAAGAATTTGTAACTCAAAGTTTTGTGGAAATAAATGTTGAAAACTAAAAATAAAATAAATAAGAGGAAATTTAAAAATAATTAAATTTACATTTATTAAATATACACATAGTTTCAGACACTTAACTAAGCAATGTGAATGGGAACATGAAGAGTAAAGATTGTTAGTGATTACCCAAGAGATCTCTGGGAATGGGTGTAGTCCAAGTGAGATGGTTAAATAAATAGACAGGAAAAAATAGGCCTAATGTCATGACATGGAAGCCATGTTAGGAGTAACTTGCAAAAGGGGTGGAACTGAATGGGCTGAACAGGAAGGTGCAGATCATATAAAATTTTGAGCAACAGTAGGACCAAGCAGAACTGAGAGTTAGGATGCTTGTCATGTTGGCACTCAGTCTATTATTCTGTCTGTTTTTCTGTGTTGGTATCGCTTTGTCAGCCAGAAGCAATCTGTTGGTTGATTTGTGTGGCCACATTAGTAATAAGTTGTTATGTTACGTTGTTGTGAATATTTGGCTTTAGTTTATTGGTGAACAAATAGAGAGTTCTGTATTCTATGTGATTAGAACCTTAAAGTTATTCATTACAGCTTTCCTCAAGAGAGCTGCTAATTATTGAGTTTACGTTATGTAACATCCTTACACCGAACAATATTTGGTCTCTTGAGAATCATTTAACCACTTCTATGAATGGGTGAATCAATTAACCATTTCTAGGTAATACTTAGTAATAATCAGAGATAATGTTTTTCCTTTTATCTATTTCTCATTTTCAATGGATTATTTTAATAAATTAGTTAAAATCTACTATAATCATAAATTTTCACATATATATACATATACACACATATTCCAAATATGTATTCCAAATATGTTTATTATATTGCACACTTGTGCATACATATGTATCTGCATTTATGTGCATGTCTTTTTTTACCTCCTCCTAGAGCTCTGGTTCTGATATTATCTCAGTTCTCTCAGAAATAATTTGTTTTCAATATAAAATTATATTTCATAATATTTATCATTCAACATATAAAAGGCCTTTATATATGTATGTATATATACATATGTACATATATATACATATGTACATATATATATGTGTGTATATATATATATATATATATATATATATATATATATATACACACACACACACCGAGAGAGAGAGAGAGAGAGAGAGAGAGAGAGAGAGAGAGAGAGAGAGAAAAGAGAGAGAACTGAATCTTCATATAACCCATTTTCTTTCTTTATTCTAAACCATTCTTTCTAACATATACAGTACTTTCTCCACTGAGTTTGGTCACCTTTGCACTGAAGTTACTTATCAAAAATGATGGTCACTCATTTTGGACAATCTTGCTGAAATCTCATTTTTCTAGTTTTTCATCTTCTAGATTTGGTATTGTTACAAAAGGGGAAATTATTTTCATGATTATCATGAGCAATGCAAGGCAAATAGCCCATGAAATAATGGATCTTTTTGAATTTCTGTACATGAAAAAAAGCAAATTTATCAATTAATAAGCTTAACCTTAGAGACAGCATGTATCTTTGTCAGCATTTATTTTAAACTTCTCCAATATTTCACAGAAGTGGAGCCTGAACCCAAGATATTATGTAATTTGCCTTAGGTAATACAGTCATTAGGTGATAGAAATGAGATTCAAACAAGTCCATTGATTCTAAAATTAGTTTTCTGTTTACTTATTCCTCCAAGGAGAACTTAGATGTCATCTTTCCACTTTCCTACAATGTCTTTCTTTATGTCTTTGGGCCTCATTTATGCAAAGATGTTCTAATGATTTAAAAACTTATTTGTTTTCACAAAATGAATGCATATTTAGATTTTTGTTAATTTAATTTCTGTAGATTATCTAACTAATGTGTAAATCTTAACATCATTTGGTTTCCTTTGTACCACTCCACCACTGTCACTATGAAAAAGAAAAGAGACAAAATGGGAATGAAAGACTTTTTGAAGTTTTATATTTTTGTGGACTATTATAGCCAAGACACCCCAACAACCCCAAATGTAGCCAATTTAATTGAGATTTTTTTCCTTCCATAATTAGGTAAGTTGGTACTTAGAAAATTCAATTTGTAATTGAGATCATATACATAATGTGCAAAATAAACATGGAATTGCACACTATGGGCAAAGCCTTTAGGGTCACCATCATACCAAAAGTAATTGTCAGAAAAACAAAAATGAGAATATTGCCATTAAGCTAAGAATTAAACTATATGTGAATACAAATATCATTATTCTAATAAACAAGATAAATAAAACCATTTTGTCAGTGAGGGGAAGAGAGAGAGAGAGAAAGAGAGGGAGGGAGGAAGAGTGAGAGATACGCATTATGTATGTACACATACATATGTACATATATATGTTTATATGTACATATATATATATAGTTTGTTATACTAAAAATAACTATCATTTACCTTTTAATTTGTACTTTTGTCTTCTTGGTTTATTGACTCTTCACACATCAAATCATCTTATCTTTTGGCAGAATTGAAAATATTTTAAAGAAATAACTGTAATTAAAGAAAAAAGACCACAGATATCAAATTGTATGTCTAGTAGATATTTTGAACTGAAAACATCCAAAATGAGCCTCTGTTTGTGTGTCACTCCCTCCTTTCATATATATGTACATAAATATACATATGTATATATATATACACACACATATATATTTATAAAGCATACATATATGTATGTGTGATGTGGTGTGTGTGTGCGTGTGTGTGTGTGTGCATGTGTGTGTGTGTGTGTGTGTGTGTGTGTGTGTGTTTTCCTTTAGGGAAGGGTAAAAGGGAATTGGAAAGGGAAGGGATCTAAATTCCAAAAGATAATGCTTTTCCTTTTTTATGCTGTAATTTAATGAATCTACTAAATGAAGTGGCTAAAAATTCTAAATCCATATGCTTGCTAAAGGCAGATTAAGAAAGAATGCTTTTTTAAAAATATTGAGAATGGCTTAATATACTTAGATTAAATGGCTACAGATCATTCAGAATAATAGAATAGTAGAAATGAAATTAATCCTATTAAATGATCAAATACTGTCTATCTTGTTCATCAGCTTTTTATCCTTTTAAAAATTATTTTATGCATCACAAAATGAAACTAAATTAGTATTATAGCCATAATTAATCTTGGGCATTTGCATTCACACTCTCTAATTGGCATGTCTTTGACCATAACTTATCACCAAACACTATTGTAAATTTAGAAAGCATAACATCTCGGGTAGAGTCAAGACGGTGGAGTAGAAACAAGACTTCCTAGGGGCTCCTGCACCCACCTCCTCCCATTCATGTAAAAAATTAGTCTAAACAAAATTTGGAGCTACAGAACACACAAAATGTCACGGAGAAGCTAACCTCTCACTGAACACAGCCCAGCAGGCCAGCAGGAAGCAGCCAGCACAGTATGTTTGGAGCCAAGCCCAGTGCTGTGAAAGGTGGAAGTTTTTGCCTCAGGGCAGCCACAACCAGTTGCTGACTGGAGGGACTACAAATCAGCAGCAGCTGTGTCAGTCTCCAGAATTATCAATCCATCGATGCTAAGGACAAAGTGTGAGGTCGGTGGAGTGTGGATTTTGAGACATGGGAATTTGGGAGTGTGGTCAGCCTTTGCCCCCATGGGCTAGAAGTGACTGAGGTGTGGTGGACTTGCAGCCACTGCCAGGTGGCTGCTTCAGAGCTCCTGGCCTTTAGATTGTATGGGGACCAAGAAACCAGTCTGAGGGATAATCATTCTTGCTTTAACCTGTTTGGATCTGACTTGGAATCTAGGGTGGAGGTCCTGGGGTGTGTGATCAGCTTACCAGTGCATGTGGACACTTCTGTTTTTTTTTCCCCTAATCTTGGTTGCATTAGTTTTAGTTGTATAAAAACTTTTAAATTCAATATAATAAAAATATCTATTTTATATTTTTTAATGTTCTCTATCTCTTGTTTGGTTATGAATTTTTCCTTTCCCAATAGATCTGACAGGTAAACTATTACTTTCTTCTCTCAATTTTTTATGGTGTCACCATTTATGTTTAAATCATTCACACTGGGGGCAGCTAGGTGTAGCAGGGAATAGAGAACCAGAGCTGGAGTCAGGAGGACCTGAGTTCTAATCTGGCTTAGGCACTTGACTCAAAAAACTAGCCATGTGACCTTGGACAAGTAACTTGACCCCAATTATTTTACCCCCCCCAAAAAAAAAGATAAATCATGCACACATTTTGAATCGATCTTATCTTTTTAGCAAGAATGCTTGCCAGTTGGGGCGTCTAGGTGGCACAGTGAGTAAGAGCACCGGCCTTGGAGTTGGGATGACCCGAGATCAGATCCGGCCTCAGAAAATGAGCACCCACACATAAATAATGACTAGCCATGTAACCTTGAGCAAGTTACTTAACCCCAATTGCTTTAAAAAAAAAAAAAGAATGTTTGCCAGTTCTGTTTTTTGAATGATTCATTTTTTGCTTTATGATTATATTTAGTTTTTTCAAATTGTTGTCATATTCCATGCTCTCTTCTTATTTGTACTGGCAAATGGCACATGATGCTGGCAAATGGCACATGATCCTGGCAAATGGCACATGATACTGGCAAATGGCACATGTGGTTTCTTGGTAATTTAACTCTTTCTGAACAATTGTTGAGTTTTTTTGTTTGGGATCTGGAAACACTTGGTTTCGAAATTCTTGTGAATTTTTATTGAGTCTCCTGTCAAGATTTTTTTTTCCTAAAGATTTTTTTTTTAATTTCATTAAGATGATTTTTAAATTTCATTTTGTCAATTGCTTTTAATTTCTGTGGTTAGTCTTCGTTTATGATTAGTTTAAATATGGGCTCTAGGCTTTTCTTATAGTTGAAGTATATAGGAAGGCTCATGATTCTTTGATTATCTTTGTATTTAATCTGTTTTCCTCTCTCCACTAAAACTACAAACACCCTAGTTCAAACCTTCATCACTTTTTGTTTACCCTTTTTTTTCCTTAGCCTCCCAAGTTGTCTCCATGGATTCAGCCACTTCCTTTTCCAAGCTATCCTTCATGCAGCTGCCAAATTTATATTACCAAATTTCAGGTAAGGACAATGTCATCACTGCCCCCAAATGCGTATTCTTCTGTTTAATTTTAAAACTTCACATAATTTTGTTCCAATCTATGTTTTCCAATTTACACATCATCTCAACTTTCAGAAATGCAATGGCACATCGTATGTTTCAACTAAAGGACCTAATTTCTCTTACCCATATGTGATATTTAATTTCTGACAATTGTGTCTTTGCATAGGCTGTGATTTGTACCTAGAATGTTGAATGTCCATAACTGCCTCTCTGAACCCGTATCTACCTTCAGCTCAAATGTCAAATCCTTTTAAAATGCTTTTTCCTGAAAGCCCCACTTGTTAGGGCCCTAAAAGGCTTATGAATATTTTTTATCTCCATATCTATCTATCTATCTATCTATCTATCTATCTATCTATCTATCTATATCTATCTATCTATCTATCTTACATTTAACTATATCTTAACATATTGTATATATATTCCCAGGAAAGCAGGGGATTTTTTTTTTTTTTTGCTTCTTTATGTCCCAGAAAACAAAGTATTTAGTCTTTGGTAGGCATTTGATAAATACACAATTGTTGATTATAATAGCAGGCAAAAAATAATAGATGTTTAAAAAGCAGGAGATAACTTTTAAATTATTTAAGTTACATGAGTATGGTATATAAAATGTATTAATATTTCTATCCTTATTTCATTTTTGGTACCAAATTTACTGAGGGCTGTGACTTGTGTTTAAACCAGTAGATGGTAGTGCTGTAATATATACTTTTATTTTTAGTACATTGAAAATGACAAGAAGTATTTAAATCCTGCACTGTGAATTTTGATATTCCATCTTCACTTAATGTGCAAATTGTCTTAAATCTCTTATGAAAGCTCCCTCTAACATTCAACTAAGTGAAGATATTTGAAATACTTAATAGCTGCTTTTTCCCCTAAAGATGAAAATCCAAAGTAAGCCAACTTAATTAAGAATTAATTCACTTTAAGCCACAGTCGGAATTGTTCATTTTTACTTTAATCCCTGATCAATTATTTGCATCAAGAAATAAATTGTAAAACAAGGGGGCAAATTAATTAAGATGACAAATGCAATTTTGTATTTCTCATCCTCCCTTTCTATCATAATTTTGTATAATAATAAAGCACTTCATCCTCTTTTTCATAGCTATCTTTTAGCACAGTTTCATTTGCTCTTCATAAAATATTGTTTATCATTTTATTAAAAATATTTCTAATTTATTATGTGTATACTATGAGTGCTAAGAAAATTTTCAAAAATTTACAAAAACTATGCAGGTTCCCAAAGGAAATACCATGGCCTTTTCCCAGCCCTTATTCCCTTTGACATTTCTTCACATGGATTTGTCATTGTTCACAATATCTCCTTTATACTAAACCTTCTTTACTTGTATGCCACTACTGTTTCCTCTCTGTACGTCTCTATCATTTCTATTTTTTTTTCTTCTCTTCTGTTTTACATTCTGCTTCAGAATTTAACGCAGAAGATTTGAATCATGCACAAGCTAAGATGTAATGGTATATCAGAAGCTATCTGGTCTAACTTTAAATTCTTTTTCCATAAAATTCTAAAAAAGCCTTTTATTAAATATATTCTGAAAAATGGAAGACATCATCTCATTAAACTGTACAATCCATTATTGTGTAATTCTTTGTGCAAGAAGTTTCCTTGATTTGAATCTAAATAGAGTGTAAGGAACTGTTCAACTTCTTTCCAACCACCATGCTACTAACCCTGCTAGATCAAATCAGCAGATTTCCAATGACAATTCTAAGTGGACTTATTGAATTTATCTTTTGAATTTCCATGCTGGGGCTGAAATGTCCTAATTGGTAAGTGACTGAGAATAGCGCTATGTAACCTACTCCAATTTGATGTCTCAAATCAAATGTCTCAAATCAAATGTCTCAAAATGATGCTTCAAATCTATTGAACTATGCACAGCTTCATGTTCTGCCACATGGAAAATCACTTTTTCACCCAACTTCTAATGTTCACAACTTGCTCTGGGAGTCAAAAGCAAAATCATAATATCACTTTTTCTACTTCCATTGTTACTGGAAATGAAATATCATTCAAGTTCACTCCATCTCAACTTAATATCCCTAGGACTTCCAAAACCAAAATACCATCAGTTGGTCTTCTTTCTATTATAAGTGTTATTTATTTTCATGAAAATATAAGTTAATTGGGGACAGGAAATTCCCCAATGCTTAGTATAGTATTTAGTGTCTAATAAGTAGTTAATAAAATTTATCCAACCTTCCATCCTTAGCAAATGCTCAGATGAAAAAAGTCATGAACATCATATTTTTGTAGGAAAATTAAGAAACCAGAACCTACTAAGAGTAGCAAATACTGAAGAAGATTAAATTTCATCATTTGAAGGGACCATCAGTGCTTATCTCCCAGAAGACAAGAACAAATATAGAAATAGCATATATATATATATATATATATATATATATATATATATATATATATATATTTTTTTTTTTATTAGAAAGACTATTATGGGAGAAAAATCATTACATTCTCTTGGCAGTTGTGCAGTGGGATTGATTATTGAAACTTGCTATGGAGTCAGAATCAGGTCAATACAAAGAGAAAAATGTAAAAATTACAAATGTCTTGTAAGATTGTGAATACATCAAACTTAAAGAATACAAATAATAATTGTACAACTGTGAATTTCATTTATCGAACCGAAACATACCATCCCTTCCATGATTCACTCAAAAAGAAGACCACAATCTTCAATTATTTAACTTTATCAGGGTGTAAAATATAAATATAAATCACAATACTATGAAATAATTTGTTCTAGTATTCACTGGAAGATCAATTTTAGGGAAAATTATTTTTCTCCATAAAACATAATTTGCAGTTTCTCAAAAATAACCATATCTACTAAGAGTCAAATCTTCCATGGGACAGTACATTAAAAAATATTGAAAAAGATTAAAATACATTTAAATATTTAAAAAATCCAAATAAATAAGTTAATGAATAAATAAGAATTCAAAGAAGTAGGTGAAGACATATGTAAATAAATAAATGAATGGACAAATTAAAAAAGGGAAGAGAGAAAAATCTGTCCTGTAAACCTAAATGTATCACTGAAGACTCACATTGTATGATTAGTGCTACCCCATAGTGCTTACCTTTAATATGTAAGGAAAGAATTGCCTTTTTTCCTCTCATCTTTGGTGATAAGATTGTTCATTATATTTATTCATTCTGCATTTTTGCTGCACTTCTGTACATTGTTGTCATCAGTCATTCAGGAAATTGTTAATGGTCTATAATGTGCCAGACACTGTCCTCTGTGCTCTAGATACAACAATAGCATGCACATACATACACAAACATTAAAATAGAAGTTTTGTTCTTAAGAAGATCATATATTAATCAGCAACAAAGAAATATATACAAACAAGCTCTGTGTAGCATTAAAATGCAATAAAAGCGAGAAGCCACTAGACAAAAAAAAAAAGTGGTTGGGTAGAACCAAAATATTGGTATCTAGGCAATAATTTACTTGGACTCTCCCCAAATTCCCCAACAAACAATTTTAAAATAAAACCAGTAATTTAACTTTAAACTTCTGATGAATCAACAAAAGGTCCAGGTGAAATGATTTTTCAACCCAAGATAACTTAGGAGGTTGACAGAATGAGTCTTTCACGCCAGGGTAGAACAATATGCCAGAAGGATACCTTAGAGGTGGCAGCATCTATGGCACCAGCAACTTCAAAAGCTCTCAGCCCACAGACAGTAAGAGGATTCAAAAACTAGTCAGAAAGATATTATAGGGGACCTTTGGTTGGTGCTGGTTTCAGGAATGTGTTGCAATAACAATATGCAATTCCATGTCAGTTTCAAGGTGAAGAGGTGTACTAGCCCTTGCTAGTGAAAGAGAACAGGAACCCTTGTCAAAGTTTCAAGGCCAAGAAGAATGTTTACACTTGTGGCTATAGGGGAACAAAGTGTGATCCAGAGTAAAGACCAGGACATAGGCAATGGCAACAGAAACTACAGGTCTTCTTAGATCATGCCACCTTGAAATCACTGAGTGCTGCCATAATTAGCTATGACAACAACAGTGCAAAACAAACAGACAAACAAAATGTGAACCTTGGGGCAGTGCCTCTTCCACTCTGGTAAGAAAAATCCAACTTTATTATAATATTAAAAGTCAAGAAATGGGTTGTGGGGTAAAGCAAAAATGGCATAATGGAAGCAGTGACTTTTCTAAGCTCCTCTGTAAATCCCATCACTGAACTTTGGAAAGTGAATCTGAGCAGATTTTAGAGTGTTGGAATAAACTGGGAGACAGAGTATTGTGGAATCCAGCCCAGGAAAGTGCCTATGTGGGTCTGGGCAAAAGGAGCACAGAGCAAGTGGGGCCTACAGCAGCTTGGACTAGAAAGCAGACTACAGCAGAGAGAGAAGGAGCCCCAGTTGGCGAACTTACCCACTCCAAGGGCTATGCATGGCCATCTCACCAGTATCTTACCACAGGACAGGAGGATCCATTGGAGCCTTGTAAGAGAGGGCTCAGGGCCCCAGCAGAGACAGCAGCTTCTCCTGTGGCTATCAGCACCCAGCCTGGAAGTTTAGAAATCTCCTGCCTGATTTTCCAGGGGACAGGATGGCAAAGTAAACTCTGGCTGCTCCAATTCCCCCTCCCAGACCTAGAAAATGCAAAGATAAGTGTCCCACCCAGAGTGAAATCCTGAGATAATGGAAATAGCCTTGAGCTTGGGAATCACAGAGAAGGGGTGTAACTGAGGCAGCAAGGAATGTGAAGGGGGGCGGGGGGGGGCTCCTAAGAAGCCCAACACACCTGACCAGAAAAAGCATGCCTGAGAGGTAGACCAGGGGTATAGAGGCAGAAATCTGAAGTAGCAAAACCACCCATCTACCACAGAATACTGTATGAGGCTCAGCATAACTAAGGGGAAATACTGAGACTTCTGCCTTGGCCTAAAGCTAGACATCCAGAGGCTACAGCACACAATGTCAACAAGCAGGCACTTCTCTCCCAGCCTGAAAAATTAGGAAAGAGGAAATTACAATGAGAAGGGAGGAAGCTGAGAATGAGACGGCAAAGGCAAGAAAATCAATTATAGCTTATTATAGCAAAAAGGAACAAACAAATACAGAAGAAAAACATGAACTCTATGCTCACACCTGAGACCATGGAAAGAAATATGAAATGGTCTCACACCAAAAACCATTATTGGAGAAGCTCAAGGAAGATTTGATTATTTATTTATTTATCTATTCATTATTTATCTATTCATTTATTCATTCAATCATTCATTCAATCATTCATTCACTCATTTATTTATTTATTTATTTATTGCTTTTTGGATGGCAATTGCTGTTAAGTGACTTTCCCAAGGTCATAAGGCTAGTTTTTGTGCTAAGTGTCTGAGGCCAGATTTGAACTCTCAAGAAAGATTCCAAAGGCCAAATTAGGGAGGTAGAAGACAAATTTAAATCTACAATGACCAAATTGGAAAAAAAAAGTCCCAATGAAGAAAAAAAAATCCTTAAAAAGTAAAATGAGTGAACGAATTGGAGAAAATGCCTCCCTAAAAAGTGTCTTCAAAAACTAACCAAAGAAAATAATGCAATAAAAATTATAATCAGTCAAATTGAAACTCGGGGCTCTATGATGCACCAAGAGTCAATCAAACAAAACATAAAGATTTAAATATTGGAAGAAAATGTAAAATATCTCACTGGAAAAACAACTGAGAGAGAGAATAGATCAAGAGATAACTTAAGAATTATTGGTCTACTATAAAGCCAGGATGAAAAAAACAGGGTGGACAACATCCTCCAAGCGATTGTCAAAGAAAATTGTCCTGAAGTCCTGTAATTAGAAGATAAAATACTTATCAAAAGAATTCACCAGACTCCTCCTGCAAGAGATTCCAAATTGAAAACTCAAAGAATTATAGTAGCCAAATTCCAGAATTACAAGATTTCGGAGAAAGTACTGCAACCAGCCAAAAAGAAACAATTCAAATATCATGGAACTACAGGCAGGATCACACAGGACCTTGCAGCTTCTACATTAAAAGATCAGAGGGATTTGAATTTGATATTTCATAGGGCAAAAGAGCTAGGACTGCAACCAAGGATTAACTACCTGGAAAAACTGAGCATAATCTTTCAGGCAAGTAGATGGTCATTTAATGAAATAGGGGACTTCCAGATTCCCTGAAGAAAAAGCCAGAGCTCAATGGAAAATCTGATCTCCAATTAAAAGACTCAAGAAAGACAGAAAATGCCAAACAAGGAAAACACACATTCACATGTAAACACATGCACAGACACACACACACACACACACACACACACACACACACACACACACACACACACACACTAATTAACACATGCACTTAATTAGGAATGCAAAGTAGCAAAATGTTTACATCCATATATGAGAAGCTGATAACTGTCAATATCGAAATTTATATGATTATCATGACCTTTAAAAAGGGGTTATGTATAGATAGATGGTGTGGGTATAAATGAACTAATATTATAATAATAGAAATAACTTATTAAGGGGGTCAAAGGAACTGTATTGGGATAAAAAGAAAGAATGAGACAGAAAAAGGTAAATTATGCCATATGAAGAGGCATAAAACATACTATAGTAGAGGGGAAGGAAAGAGGAGAGGACCATCATTTAAACACTGTTCTCACTGGTGCTGGTTCAAAGAGGGATAAACATAATTTAGTTTAAGATTCTAACATGAAAAGACATGCAAGCTCGAGATTCCCCCCAAACTATGTAAAAGGGCACTCTGAACAACCTCTGGAGGCCCAGCACCCACAGAACAACACAGAGAAGATAACCTCCCGCTGAGTACAGCTCAGCAGCCCTGCAGGAAGGACCAGCACAGCACTCTGGGAGCCGGCAGCGGGCAGCACACAGAGCATGGGGAGCCGAGCCCAGCCGAGCCCAGCTCCCTGTGAGCCGAGGTTTTAGCCCCAGGGTGGCAGGGCCAGCAGCCGTTTGGAGAGACCCCAGAACACCAGGAGCTGTGGAGACTCCAGAATTATCAACACAGACATGCCTAGGACAAAGTAAGAGGTTAGTGTCCTATGGACATTGGGACCAGTATTTGGGGAATGTGTCAGCTCCCTCCCCTGGGGGCTAGAAGCAGCTGAGGAGAACCACTGACCTGGAAAATAGATCCAGGAGAGATATTTTAAAAATTATTGGACTACCTGAAAGCCATGATCAAAGAAAGAACCTAGAAATCACCCTTCAAGAAATTCTCAAGGAAAACTGCCCTGATGTTTTAGATCCAGAGGGCAAAATAGAGGCTGAAAGAATCCACTGATCACCTCCTGAAAAAGATCCCAAAAAGAAAACTCCCAGAAATATTATAGCCAGGTTCCAGAATCCCCAGATCAAGGAGAAAATACTACAAGTGGCCAGGAAGAAACAATTTCAATATTTTGGAAACACAATCAGAATAGCCCAGGACCTGGCAGCTTCTACACTGAGGGATCGAAGGGCATGGAATATGATATTCCAGAGGGCAAAAGAGCTGGGAATGAACCCAAGGGTCACCTACCCAGCAAAACTGAGTATTTTGTTTCAGGGGAAAATATGGTCTTTCAGTGGAATAGAGGACTTTCAAGCTTTCTTGATGAAAAAACCAGAGTTGAATAGAAAATTTGACATTCAGACACAAGAAGGAAGAGATGCTTGAGAAGGCAATCAAGGAAAAGAAATCAAAAGGAACTTATCAAAGTTGGACTATTTACAGTCCTACATGGAAAAACAATAACTGTGTTTGATGAAATCTTTCTCATTATGAAAATAATTGAAGAAGGGTACATGGCATATGTTCACAGGTATACATGGATAGAGGGCACAGGTTGAATTTGATGGGAAGGGATGATTTTTTTTTTGGAGGGCAATTGGGGTTGGGTGACTTGCCCAGGTTCACGTGGCTGGGTTTTTGTTTGTGTGTTGGGTGTCCCATTGCTTTGGGGTGAAAAGGGAATAGCATACTTTGATAAGTATAAAAATCTATCTTGTCCTATAGGCATTAGGAGGGTAGTAGGTGGATAATAAGGGGGAGGATTAGAGGGAAGTGAAATAGTGGTAAGGTGAGAGGGTAGTTAAATAAGGGTCGTTACCACATGGGAACAATGAGGGAGCTGGTGTTCAAAAGGAAAACCTTTAAGGTGAGGAATGGAGAAGGAAGAAAGAAAAACATAAGCAGTGGAGTGAATAGGATGGATGGATGGATGGATGGATGGAAAGAGACAGATATTTATCATTACTCTGAATGTGAATGGGCTGAACTCTCCCATAAAACAGAGGCAGAGAGCAGAATGGATTAAAAACCATAATCCTACAATATGCTTTCTACAAGAAACATATCTGATACAAAGGGATACCCAGAGGGTAAAGGTAAAAGTCCGAAGTAGGATATATTATGTCTTAGCTAAAGTAAAAAAAAAAAGGCGGGGGTAGCAATATTTATCTCAGATAAACCAAAAACAAAAATAGAGCTAGTTGAAAGAGATAAGGAAGTAAACTATATCCTCCTAAAAGGCATCATAGAGAATGAAGCAATATAATTATGTAACATATGTACACAAAGTGGTCAAGCATCCAAATTCCTAGACAAGAAGTTAATGGAAGTAGAGGAAGAAATAGATAGCAAAACACTAGTAGGGGACCTTAATCTCCCCCTCTCTGAACTTGATACATCTAACCTCAAATAAACAAGAATGAAGTTGAGGAGGCAATTAGAGTTGTAGAGAGACTAGATATGATAGATCTCTGGAGAAAACTGAACGGGGATAAAAAGAAATATACTTTCCTTTCAGCAGTTCATGGCACATACTCAAAAATTGACCATGTACTAAAGCATAGAAACTTGACATTCCAGAGCAGAATGGCAAAAATATTAAATCCATCCTTCTGAGATCATGATGCAATAAAATTATATGCAATAAAGGGCTGTGGAAAGAGACAAAAACTAATTTGAATCTAAACAATTTAATCATAAAGAATGAGTGGGTCAAACAAAAAATTATAGAAACAATAAGTAATTTCATTCAAGAGAATGATAGTAATGAGACAACATCCCAAAATTTGTGGGATGCAGCAAAGGCAGTTTTTAGCGGAAGATTTATATCCCTGAGTACATACTTGAATGGATTAGAGAAAAGATAGGTCAATGAATTGGGCATGCATCTGAAAATGCTAGAGAAAGAAGAAATTGAAGATCCCCAATTAAATACTGAATTAGAAATCTTGAAAAACAAAGGCGATATTAATAAGATTGAAGTTAAGAAAATAACTGATTTAATAAATAAAACTAAGAGCTGGATTTATGAAAAAAACCAATAAAATTGATAGACCCTTACTGAATATGATAAAACAACAGAAAGAAGAAAACCAAATTATGATTACCAAAAATGGAAAGGGTGACTCTATCTCCAATGAAGAGGAAATCAAAACAATAATTAGGAATTATTTTTTCCCAGTTGTATGCACATAAATTTGGCAATCTTAGCGAAATGGAGGAATATTTATAAAAATACAAGTTGGCCAGCTTAACTTAAGAGGAAGTAAATTACTTTAAAAAATCCATCTCAGAAAAACAAATCAAACAAGCCATCAGAGAACTCCTTAAGAAAAAAACCTCCAGGGTCAAAGGGATTTACTAGTGAAGTTTTTGAAACATTTAAAGAACAATTGATTCCCGTACTCTACAAACTATTTGGAGAAGTTAATGAAGAAGGAGTCCTATTAAATCCTTTTTATGACACAAATATTGCACTGATACCTAAATCAGGAAGAGATAAAACAGAAAGAATATAATAGACCAATTTCCCTCGTGAATATAAATGGAAAAATTTTGAACAAAATATTACCTAAGACTACAGCAACTTATCACAAGAATAATACACTTTGATCAGGAAAGATTTATTCCAGGAATGCATGGATGGTTTAATATTAGGATATCCATCAGTATAATTCATAATATCAACAACAAAACTAGCAGAAACCACATGATTATCTCAATAGATGTATAAAAGTCTTTTGATAAAATACAACATCCATCCCTATTAAAATACTAGAAAGTACAGGAATAAATGAACCCTTCCTTAAAATAATAGGTAGTATCTATTTAAAACCATCAACAAGTATTTTATGTGGTGGGGATAAGCTAGAAGCATTTCCAATAAGATCAGGAGTGAAATAACGGTTTCCACTATCACCTTTCTTATTCAGTCTGGTCCTAGAAATGTTAGCAGTAGCATTAGTGAAGAAAAAGAAATCAAAGGAATAAAATTAGGGAAAGAATAAAGCAAGCTATCACTCTTTGCAGATGATATGATGATGTACTTAGAGAATACTAGAGAATCAAGTAAAAAACTACTTAAGACAATAAATATATTTGCAAAGTAGTAGGATATAAAATAAACCTACATAAATCCTTGGCATTCTTGTATATTTCTAATGAAATTCAAAGCCAAGAGACAGAAAGTGAAATCCCATTTAAAGTTATTGTAGACATAATAAAGTATTTGGGAATCTACCTGCCAAAACTAACCTGATACATATATGAACACAGCTACAAAACACTATTCATACAAATAAAGTCACATCTAACTAATTTGAAAAATGTCAATTGCTTGTGGCTGGGTTGAGCCAATATAATAAAAATGACAATTTTACATAAATTAAATGATATATTTAGTGCCATATTAATCAATTTACAAAAAAAAAAACCTTTATAAACCTAGAAAAAATAGTAAAAAAATTCATTTGGAAGAACAAACAGTCCAGAATATCAAGGGAATTAATGAAAAGAAATGCTAGGGAAGGTTGACTAACCATACCAGATTTTAATCTATATTAAAAAGCGGCAGTCGTCAAAACTATTTGGTACTTAGGCTGAGGAATAGAGTAGTGGAATAGATTGGGCACATGAGACTCAGCTGCCTATGACTATAGTGATTTCTTGTTTGATAAACCCAAAGATCACAGATTTGGGGATTAGAACAGAGTATTTGACAAAAACTTCTGGGAACACTGGAATATAGTATAGCAGATACTGGGCATGGATCTAACACCATATGCCAAAATCAATTCTAAATGCGTGCATGATCTTGTTATAAATGTTGATACTGAAAGCTAATTTGGAAAGCAAGGAACAGTTTACTTGTCAGATTTGTTGAGAGCGGAAGACTTCATGACCAAACATGAATTAGAAAGCATTCCAAAATGCAAAATGGATAATTTTGACTACATTAAATTGAAAAGCTTCTGTAAAAACAAAACCAATGTAACTAAGATTAGGAGGGTGGTGGGTAATTGGGAAAGAATTTTTTACATCCTTTGCCTATGATAAAAGATTTGTTTCTAAAACATGCAGAGTATTGAGTTAAATCTATAAGAAGGCAAGTCATTCCCCAAAAGATAAATGGTCAAAGTATATGAACCATCAGTTTTCAGAGGAAAAAATTAAAGATATCTATAAGCATATCACTATTGATTAGAGAAATTCAAATCAAAACAACTCTGACATCTCACCAGTCAGATTGGCTAAGGTGACAAAACAGGAAAATTACAAATGCTGGAGAGGATATAGACAAATTGGAAAACTAATGCATTGCTGGTGGAGTTGTGAACTTATCCAACCATTCTGGAGAGCAATCTGGAATTATACCCAAAGGGCTATAACTTCCTACCCTTTGACCTAGCAATAGAACTTCTAGCATTACATCTCAAAGAGTTCATAGAAGTGGGAGGAAGACCCATATGTACAAAAACATTTATAGCAGCTCTTTTTGTGGTGGCAAAGAATTGGAAATTAAGTGGGTGCCCATCAATTTGGGAATGGCCGAACAAGTCATGGTATATGAATATAATGGAATACTATTGTGCTATAAGAAACCAGGAGCAGATGGACTTCTTATTTACCTGGAGAGGCTTATACAAACCGATGCTGAGTGAGAAGAGTAGAGCCATGAGAAATTTGTACACAATTACAGATAAAACTTATGTTTGATGACCAACTTTGAGAGACTCCACGCTTCTCAGGAGTGCAGGTTTATGAGTGAACCCCAAAAGACTCATGATGGAGATAGATGTCTATATCCAGAGAAGAACTGTTTGAATCCAGACTGAAGCAGATTACCTGCTCTTTTTCTTTTTCTTGTTTAGTTTTGTTTCCTCTTTCCCATTGTTCATTCCATCTGATAGAGCCCTTCTTTATAACCTGACTAATGTCTAATGTCAAAGTATTTGCATATCCTATACTTCAATGTATGCTGCCATGGGGTGGGGGACAGGGGAGGGAGGGAGAGAAAATTTGAAACAAGAAATTGTGGAACTGAATTTTTTTAACTAAAAGTAAACAAACAAATTAATAAAGACCATTTTTTTTTAAAGTTTAACTATCATCTCTCATGAGACAGTAGAATCTGTTTCCAGTACACTCCTGTACTGATCCCTACCTTCTCATCTGTGCAATTCTTGCCTATGCCCTTCTCTAAACCATTCATTAAGTATCCACTAAATGAAACATCTTTTTAAAATATGTTTTTTACATTTATCAATAGTGTAGCCTTTGAACTATTATCTCCAGCTCTCACTATATGAGTGATTCATTTGTATTTTATATATTTTATGTGTATCAACTTTGTATATATTTTCTGCCTGGTATATTTTATGCCACTTCTTAATGATTCATCAATTATCTTGTAATTGCACCTCGGGTCACTTGTTATTTTGCTCCCTCAGTGAATATGGTAAAACAGACTATAATATTGTTTTATCATTCTAACATACTTATGTATCAGTCATTTTCATAAATATGTATTGATAGCCTAAAATGTACAAATAACTGTCAAAGGTGCTCTAAAGGATACCGAAAAGGTGTCTCATCATCACTTTTCCCAGCTACTTAGATAATGTCTATGATTCTGATTAACATGTTGGGTCTTGAACCCATTGTGAAGGAATTTTTGATGGCAAGGGAGTCAACCAACTTTTCCTTTTAATCTAATAAATAACTTAGAATCAATGATATTGTTGAAAACAAGGAACCAGCATTAGATTGACATCCTCATAGATGGTTTTAAAAGGATCCATACAGAGTTAAGCCAATTCTGAACCTGTAAAATGAGAGATGAGGCATTTCATTTCTCCTCTGTTATACAGCTTTGTGCTTCATTACTTCTTGATTCCATTTGCTTTTCTGGTTCTTAGGATCAAAGGTTTCTCCAGATTGAATTATTAAATTCCTATAATTTCAATTAGTAAGTAATTGTTTTTCTCCCTCCCGCAATTCTTCCACTGGGTTAAAAATAAAATAAAATATTTGAAATAAATACATATACTTAAGCAAAATAAATTTACTATTGGTCATATCCAATTATATAACCTATCCATTAGAAGATATGTAGCATTTCTTCATCATTGGTCTAATGGAATCGTGCTTGTTCATTTGAATCATAGCATTAACAAGATTTCTTCAATCTTTCAAAATTCTTCAGTTTTATGATGTGGCTATTATAGTATAAATTATCACCCTTATTTGGTCAGGGTATGATCAGACAGATACACTGTTCTTGGGATATTGACAGGATATTTAACTGAAATTTCTAATAGAGTCTGAAAATGTGTGTTTCCTTTGTTTCTTTTTCAACATTTATTAGGCACTTTTTATGTGCTAAGAATTGTGCTAAATATTTTACAAATACCATTTCATTTGATTCTTACAATAACTGAAAGAGGTATTTGCTAATTTATTCCCATTTTACAGTCAAGGAAATAGAGAAAGAGAGAAGTTAAATGACATTCCAAGGGTCACCCAGCTAGTCATTGTTGGAGGCTGTAATTGAATTCTGGTCCTCCTGACTCCACACTTAGCATTCTATCTACTGTACTACTGAACTTGGAAAAAAGAGGTGAAAAAAATGAGACATAAATTTGAGATTTTTCTGTGCAAAGGTCCTTGATAAAATTTAAGGAGTATAGAAAGAAAAGAGGACAGAGGACATATCATTTTTGGGATTTTTGGGATTCCTATACTTAGTAAGTACCTTGTAATACATAAAATGTCAATAATCTTTCTGTAGTTTTACCCTAATTTTCCATACCAAATAAATGTCTCATAATAAACTAATTATTACAATGAAAAATCATTGAGAAATAGTCCAAATCCCAGGTTGTGAGAACCTGCCTATGCACGTATTCAAATTTGCATTGGTGTCAAAGCCCTTTCTCCCATTACTTTAGCCATTAATTACTCTTTAGGAAGTAAGAAAGACTGTTTTGCAGTATTAGACACATTTAGTTCTATCTTGTTAGTATTTGATAGACGTCAGAAGATACCTTTTCAATACCTTATTAATATAATATCATAGAAAAAGAAATATATAAATATAAGTAATAGAAATATAGTATCATATAAATATTTATCTTTCCCTATTCCTTTTCCTGATAGGGAAAGAGTTGCCATGCTAAAGAATCGTATAATCAGGAGCGGCTAGGTGGCAAAGTGTATAGAGCACCAGTCCTGGAGTCAGGAAGACCTGGGTTCCGATCTGGCCTTAGACACTTAACACAAAAACTAAACATGTAACCTTAGGCAATACACTAAACTCCAATTTCCCTGCAAAAAAAAAAAAAAAAAAAAGCAAAAAGAAAACTGTATTATCCAATCCAGAAATTGGATAACCATTATTTACTATTGGGGCATTCACTTACTTCTACAATAAGTTCAGTGCCAGCCTAAAAGTCTTTTTTTATATACTTCAACTCCTGTCCTCATACCAGAAAATTTTATCATACAGAATTGTGCTTCATCAATAACTTTAATTTTAAAGTTTTTCAAACTAGTCAGTTGCTATGACTTTTTCTATTTCATTTTATTGATGTTCATTCTTGAAGAGAATGAACGATTTCATAAGGGTCATATTTTGATTTGAGTGTAAATAACATTTAAGTGAGGTACAACTGTACAAAATTATCAGCCTCCGTCTCTCCTCTAGAGTCTTTGAAGTCCAGTGGGAAGACAAAGGTCAAGATGAATGATGATGGCACAGTATGCAGTGGATGATCTTGACCTTTCTAAGTGAAGGTGTTTCCTAG
Organism: Gymnobelideus leadbeateri; assembly: GCA_011680675.1. Lineage (NCBI taxonomy): Eukaryota > Metazoa > Chordata > Mammalia > Diprotodontia > Petauridae > Gymnobelideus > Gymnobelideus leadbeateri. Next base: position 104,019 of record WOXC01009233.1, on the reverse strand, counting down.
GTCTCACTTTGTCTGAGGCAATGTCCATTCAATGACTAAGTCTGGGGAAAAAAAGCCCTGATAGGGGCAACTAGGTGGTGCTTTGAGAGGGCACAGGCCCTGGAGTCAGGAGGACCTTGGTTCAGATCCAGCCTCAGACAATTAACACACACACACACACACACACACACACACACACACAAAACAACAACAACAACAACAACAACTAGCCATCTGACTTTGGGCAAGTCACTTAACTCCAATTGCCTTCCAAAAAAGCAAAAAAAAAAAAAAACCCATAAAAATGGGCTAACTTATCATCATAAAAATATTTTTGGAGGGGCGTACCCTTAGAATTTCTGCATAGAACAGTAAACCTTTGCTATATATACTTCCAAAGCAGAGATGTCAATAATCTTGATCTTGACCACAAGTTATCCAATTTTATGCTTATGAGCTCAAAAATACTTAATCTGATAATAATATCTTATAATTCCACATTTGTGTCTGCCTTATGACTTTTTATGTTGATCTCACAGTGATCACCATTTTTTCTCCACTCAAGTTCATTTTCATGCCATCAAGTTACTATAGCCTCCTCTTTTTCCTATTCCAATCTCTTTGCGAATTGAATTTTACATTATCTACTAAGTTTAAAATATCTCCCCTTGTCCTATCACTAATAATGCTTTATCAAATCCTAGTCAACTTTTTTTTTCGCTTTTTGGAGAGCAATTGGGGTTAAGTAACTTGCTCAAGGTTACACGGCCAGGTTTTTGCGTGTGTTAAGTGTCTGAGGCCGGATAGAAACTCAGGTCCTTCTGACTCCAGGACCGGCACTCTACTCACTGCGCCACCTAACCGCCCCCCTAGTCAACTTTCTTGCTCAGATTTGCATGAAATTGAACTGAGTTGAAAAAAAATGTGTTGAATGGGACCAACGCAAATTAATGTTTGCTACATAACATTAATTGGTCCCTCACCGTAGCAAGGCAATTATAGTATCTCCTCCCTGAAACACAATTATTTGTTATCCTACTAACCACAGTAGCTATTTAATTTTTATTTTCATCCATGCTCAAGATTCTTTGGCTCCACCAATTAAACTTTTCCTTAGTATCTTGTATTTCACAAAAAGCAAAACAAATTTCCAAAGAGCTTCTTTGCTTCACCATCTCCTTTTTTGTCCTCTCACATCATTCCTGCCTCTTTCCACATCATTTCCTCCTTTATTTTTTCTCACATGATGAAGATACCATTCTCTTTGTCAAAGCAAATGTCTCTACTGACACCCTTTCTCAATGAACTCCAAATTTTCCTGCAGATCACCAGCAGTATTATCGTCTGGCCCGTTCTCTTTCCCTAGTTCTCTGTATCTTAGTCTCTTGTTCATTTGTTTCTCTCACTGTCTATCTCTGTCTCTATGTTTCTCTCTGCCTCACTCAAATCTGCATCTGCTGCTCTGACTGTTTTCAATTCTAAGGAACAAGATATACCTAACAGGTTACTATCATCACCTCTGATGTCAACATCATATGGCTAACTCTGACTGACACCATCTCCCTCAGCCTTCCCTCTCCTCGGATTAGTGGGCTGTAGGGTGGAGTATCAAACTATTCCTTATGCCTTCCTTTATAGAGGGTAGAAACAGGACTTTCTGAGCACTAACTCCATTTTGCACTTTCTTCTTTCCCTTGTTTCAGCTCCGTGAGCAAGTTTCCTGCAGAGTTTCTAATGGTGCCATGTTCCTAACTCTTTTCCTGCCCCCGCTTTGCATGTTATCACCTACCATTACACTGTGAAATTCTTGAGAGCAAGGACTCCTTTTTATTAATTGTATCTTTAGAGCTAGACACAATAAATATTGGTTGAATTATATTTTTGTCTCTGTCTCTTTTTACCTTTTTTCTGTCTCTACTTCTTTCTCTCCTAACTTTTTCCTGCTACCTCCAAATGGGTTCAGTTTCCTTACAAAGGCTTCACTTGCTTCATCCATTCTGACTGGATATCATCCAAAGTCTCTGTTTCCTTTTTGTCATGTGATTCCTTGAGAATGCCACTTAGATATGTCCCTACTCTTTTTTTTTCAGTTTGTATATGAATGAAATGTGTATCAGCATGATTCTTATTATTTAATAAAATTAGATATCCCATAAACATGATTTATTTTTCTAGATTAAAACTTAAATTTTAGGTGCCTAAATGGAATTTACTAAAATGATTTGAGGCAGAATCAACAATTTTTGTAACTGGAATCTCAAGCATCTGCTCTGTGCTTTTCTTTAATCGCTAAGAATCTGCCTCAATTTCCTATTTCCCATCCTCTAAACAACCATGATGAAAGCTTTAAATGTGTTAGCTTAGCCAGAGTTAGGAAACACCTGAGCTTCATTTCCACTAAGAATCTTCAATTTTACAGGATATGTGAGGTGGAGATCAAACAATACACTTTTTGACGGAATTGTTTAAAAGACAATCTTTCTCCATTTTGGTGGTAAAAGATATGTTAATCAGAATGTGTGTGTGTGTGTGTGTGTGTGTGTGTGTGTGTGTGTAATTTTAGTTTGCAGGTTTTACTGACCACTCATGAGAAATAGAGACCTTGATGATGCTTATTTATTTGATATTTTATGGGTTCATTTGAATAGACTTTGAGTCAGATATCTCAAAATCAGACCATTTCTTATCTAATATAAGTAAATGAGGTGTCACTCAAATCACAGTTGCTCAAATTCATCAGAAAGAAAATAGAAATAGATGTTGTATGTGAATATTCTGAGTTATTTCTATAAAGGGTATTTTTAAAAAATCAAATGAAGAAATGATAATTTTAAAAGTTTTTTTTTTTTTAATTAGAATACTGTTTGCTAATTTAGGCCAGCAAAGAAAGCCAACAAAATGTTTATATGAAATAGTTTTATTAATCACAACATGAAAAGAGTGCTGATTTGTAGAGTTTCCTTAACAGTACTCAAAGAAAGATATGTATTAAAATGTATATCATATGTAAAAGAGAATAAGCAAGTGTAATATAATCAGAATATGATAAGCAGCTAGGTGTCAATGAATAAGGTATTAGACTCAGGATGACATGTTTTCAAATCATGTCTCTGTCACTTTCTATCTCTGTAACTCTGGGTGAGTCCCGTGAAGCCTTTTAGACTCAGACTCATCTATTAAATGAAAACAACAATAAGTCCCAAACCATAAGATACTTTTATTTTTTTTAGAAGAAATATTCTTTATTAACTTCTATTTTACATCATTCTTTTCCGCCAGATTTTGAGTTACAATCATCCCCCCCCCACTGTTTTTCCCCTACCCACCCTCCCAGAACAGCAGACCCACAAGACATCACTTCCTCCAATCTGCTCTCTCCCATATCCTCTCCCACACCCCCTTCTACCTCTCCATTAGAGGAAGGTGAATCTTTGTGTCCCAATGCCTGCATATCTTATCTCCCAATTACAAGCAAAAGAGTATTATAATATATAATATATATATATATATATATATATATATATATATATATATATATATATATATATATATATATATTTGAAACATTTGATCTTAAGACATTGAATTTCAGATCCATTCCCTTCCTCCCTTGTCACCCATTCCCTCTGGGGAGATAAAGTAATTCAGTATATGTTGTTGGGGGTAGAGCCAAGATAGGAGAGTAGAAGCAGGAAATTCCATGAGCTCCTGCCACAAGCACCTCCATTACTGTAAAATATGACTCTAAACAAATTTTAGAGCTACAGAACCCACAAAGTGAGAGAAGGAAACTAATTTCTTACTGAAGGAATCCTGGCAGGCAGATAGTAAGGGCCTATTGCACCAAGCTGGTAGTCAAGCACAATCCAGAACGAGCTGTGCAGTTCTAGCCCCAAGGTGGCCCGATCAGTGGCTGCCAGATCAAACTTCAGGAGCTTGAATCGTCAGTAGCAGTGGTGGGTTCCAGACTTCTCAATCCATAAATATCAAAGACAAAATAAAAGGTCAGTGCAGAACTCTGTTGGATCAGGGGGTTCTTTTTTTTTTTTTTAAGGAAGAATCTAAAATTTATTTCTAAATGTATCATTCTTTTTAAAACAAATACTTTATTAACTTCTGTTTTACATCATTCATTTCCGCCAGATTTTGAGTTACAATCATTTTCCCCCCATTATTCCCCTACCCACCCTCCCAGAATAGCAGTCCCACAAGATATCGCTTCCTCCAATCTGCTCTCTCCCATACCTTCTCCCATACCCCATCGACTTTTCCATTAGAGGAAGATGAATCTTTGTGTCCCAATGCCTGCACATCTTATCTCCCAATTATAGGCAAAAGAGTATTAATAATAGTATTTATATATATATTTGAAACATTTAATGTTACGACCTTGAATTTCAGATCCATTTCCTTCCTCCCTTGTCACCCATTCCTTCTTGGGATATAAGTAATTCAGTATATGTTGTACATGTCTAGCTATGCAAAACATTATCATAGTAAATATATTGTACAAGGCTGCTTATAATTCCCTCCCACTCATCCCACCCCCCACCTGGTCCATTCCCTACATGATCCTGTCCCTCTTCTATAGTGGGTATTTCCAACCTCCCCTCACCCCAAGGATGCCCTCCCATCCATCATCCCTCCTCTCATCCCCCTTCTCCCTATCCTGCTGCAGGTTGAGATATCCCATTTAGTATGTATGTCATTTTCTCCCTGAACCAAATTCAATGTGAATGTGGTTTTGCCTTTTTAGCCTTCCTTATTCTCCCCCTCCTTTGCACCCACTTCCCTACATGAGATAGTTTACCCTACCATGTCTCTCCCCATCTCCTCTTGCCACTTTCCTCTCTCACCTCATAATTTCATCCCTTGAGTACTCTCCCTTCCCAACAAAATCAACCTATGCCCTCTATCCATATATAACTGTAGCCACATACACACACATTCACATATGTATTCGTATGACCACACCCCCTTCTTCCATTATTTTCATAGTGAGAAAGATATCATCAGTCCCAGATATTGCTTTTCCATATAGGAATGTAAATAGTTCAACTTTGATAAGTTCCTTTTGATTTCTTTTCCCTGATTACCTTCTCAGGCATCTCTTACTTCTTGCGTCTGGATGTCAAATTTTCTATTCAACTCTGGTTTTTTCCTCAAGAATGCTTGAAAGTCCTCTATTCCACTGAATGACCATATTTTCCCCTGAAACAAAATACTCAGTTTTGCTGGGTAGGTGACCCTTGGGTCCATTCCCAGTTCTTTTGCCCTCTGGAATATCATATTCCATGCCCTTCTATCCCTCAGTGTAGAAGCTGCCAGGTCCTGGGCTATTCTGATTGTATTTCCACAATATTGAAATTGTTTCTTCCTGGCTGCTTGTAGTATTTTCTCCTTGATCTGGGATTCTGCAACCTGGCTATAATATTCCTGGGAGTTTTCTTTTTGGGATCTTTTTCAGGAGGTGATCTGTGGATTCTTTCAACCTCTATTTTGCCCTCTGATCTAAAACATCAGGGCAGTTTTCCTTGAGAATTTCTTGAAGGGTGATTTCTAGGTTCTTTCTTTGATCATGGCTTTCAGGTAGTCCAATAATTTTTAAATTGTCTCTCCTGGATCTATTTTCCAGGTCAGTGGTTTTTCCCATGAGATATTTCACATTGCCTTCTAATCTTTCGTTTGTTTGGATCTGCTTAAGAGCATCTTGATTTCTCATAAAGTCACTAGCTTCCATTTGCTCCAGTCTAACTCTGAAGGAATGAATCTCCTCAGTGAACTTTGAGATTCTTTTTCCATCTGGCAAATTCGACTTTTTAAGGCATTCTTCTCCTCATTGCCCTTTTGGGCCTCCTTTGCCATTTGAGTTAGTCTATTTTTTAAGGTGTTGTTTTCCTCAGTCAGGCTGTTGACCCTCATTTCATACTTTTCCTGCATCCTTCTCATTTCTCTTTCCAATTTTTCCTCCACTTCTCTTATTTGATTTTTAAAGTCCTTCTTAAGGTCCTCTATGGCCTGCAACCCACTCATGTTTTCCCCTGGGGCTTTTGGAGCAGGACTTCTGACCTCACAGTCCTTTTCCTGCTCTATGCCCCCAAAATAGGAGTCTAGGGTTGCATTTTTCTGTTTCCTTTGCCTTGGCATGTTGCCACTTAATTGCTTGACTTTTGGGCTTGTTGCCACACTATGGCTTTAAGGCCAGATAGAGGAATTTTCGTCCCGAACGTGTGGGGGGCAACTTCCGTTTCTGGCAAGCTGTAAACCCACCCACAACTTCCACCCTAGATCACAATCCAGATCCAGGGAGGTTAAAGCAAGAGCGATTACCCCCCAAGACTGATCGCTGGATCTCCCCATGATTTGTAGGCTGGGAGCCAGAAATGCCTCTGAAAACTACAAAATGGCGTGTCTCCTCAGCGGCTTCTAGCCCCCAGGGGAGGGAGCTGACGCATTCCCCAAATACAGGTCCCAAAGTCCATAGGACACTAACCTCTTACTTTGTCCTAGGCAAGTCTATGTTGATAATTCTGGCGTCTCCACAGTTCCTGGTGTTCTGGGGTTCCTCCAGCTGGCTGCTGGCCCTGCCGCCCTGGGGCTAAAACCTCGGCTCAAGTGGACCTGGGCTCGGCTCGGCTCCTGCGCTCTGCGTGCTGCCGGCTCCCAGACCACTGCGCTGGTCCTTCCTGCAGGGTGCTGGGCTGTCCTCAGCGGGAGGTTAGCTTCTCTGTGTCGTTCTGTGGGTGCTGGGGCTCCAGAAGTTTTTCAGAGTCCTTTTTTACATAGTTTGTGGAGAATCTGGGGACAGAGAGGCTTGGATGAGCTGTTTCTACTCTGCCATCTTGGCTCCCTCAGGGGGTTCTTAAGAGTGGGTCAATCACCTACCCCTAGAGCAAGAAGCAGCAGAGGTACTGTGGCCCCAGCAGTCACAACCTGGTTGCCTCAGGACTCCTAGCCTGCAGATTAGAGGAGGACCAAGAAACCATTCAGAGGGTAATTACTCTTTCTTTACCTTGCTTGTATCTGGATCACAGTCTTGGGTGTTGGTCCTACAATGTATGCCCAGTGAACCAGAGCTTGTGAGGGCTATAGAGAGTGCACCCAATGAAGAGCCCCAGCAGCTGCAAAAACCCCAGTGATTTGGGACATGGCTCTTTCCTTTCTGGAAGCAGAGTTCTACCAAAACAAAAAGCTAAAAACTCAAGTAAATCTGACAATATGAACAAGTAACAGAAGCACAAACAAACTATAGAATACTTTCTTTGGGGACAAAAATGAACAAGGCATGTGGGAGGACAACGAAGTCAGAACTCCTGCAACAAAATCCTCCAAGAAAAATATAAACTTGTCACAGGGAATGGAGGAACTGAAGAAGAATTTTGAAAATCATATAAGAGAAGTGGAGAAAAAATGGAGAAGAGAAATGAGAACAATGCAAGAAAATCATGAAAAAAGAGTCAACAGCCTGTTAAAGGAGACCCAAAAATACACTGAAGAAAATAACATCTGAAAAAATAGACTAACTTAACTGGCAAAAGAGGCCCAAAAAGCCAATGAGAAGAAGAATGCCTTAAAAAGCCACATTTTCCAGATGGAAAGGGAATGTCAAAAACTCACTGAAGAGAATAACTCCTTCAAAATTAGATTGGAAAAATTGGAAGTTAATGACTTTATATGAAATCAAGATAGTATAAAACATATCCAAACAAATGAAAAAAAAAATAGAAGGCAATGTGAAATATCTCACTGGAAAAAACACTGATATGGAAGATATATGCAGGAGAGATAAGTTTAAAATTATTGGACTACCTGAAAGCTATGATAAAAAAAGAGTCTAGAAACCATCTTTCAAGAAATTTTCAAGGAAAATTGCTCTTATATTCTATAACCAGAGGGCAAAATAGAAATCAAAAGAGTCCACCTATCACATCTTTAAAAAGAACCCAAAAAGAAAACTCCTAGGAATATTACACCCAAATTCTAGAATTTCCAGCTAAAGAAGAAAATATTGCAAGCAGTCAGGAAGAAACAATTTGAGTATCATGGAAACACAATCATGATAACACAAGACCTAGCAGCTTCTACATTAAGAGATAGAAGGAATTGGAATATAATAATCTGGAGGTCAAAGGAGCTAGTATTAAAACCAAGAAATACCTAACCAGTAAAACTGAGTATAATGCTAGAGGGAAAAATATGGTCATTCAGTGAAATAGAGAATTTTCAAGCATTCTTTTTTTTTAAACAAATATTTTATTAACTTCTGTGTTACATCATTCGTTTCCGCCAGATATTGAGTTACAATCATTTTCCCCCCATTATTCCCCTACCCAACCTCCCAGAATAGCAGTCCCACAAGATATCGCTTCCTCCAATCTGCTCTCTCCCATACCTTCTCCCATATCCCCATCGACTTTTCCATTAGAGGAAGGTGAATCTTTGTGTCCCAATGCCTGCACATCTTATCTCCCAATTATAGGCAAAAGAGTATTAATAATAGTATTTATATATATTTGAAACATCTAATGTTAAGACCTCAAATTTCAGATCCATTTCCTTCCTCCCTTGTCACCCATTCCTTCTTGGGAGATAAGTAATTCAGTATATGTTGTACATGTCTAGCTATGCAAAACATTATCATGGTAGATATATTGTACAAGGCTGCTTATAATTCCCTCCCACTCATCCCATCCCTCACCTGGTCCATTCCCGACATGATCCTGTCCCTCTTTTATAGTGGGTACTTCCAACCTCCCCTCACGTCAAGGATGCCCTCCCATCCATCATCCCTCCTCTCATCCCCCTTCCCCCTATCCTGCTGCAGGTTGAGATATCCCATTTAGTATGTATGTCATTCTCTCCCTGAACCAAATTCAATGAGAATGTGGTTTTGCCTTTTTGCCTTCCTATTCTCCCCCTCCCTTGCAACCACTTCCCCTTGCTTCTTCTACGAGATATAGTTTACCCTCCCCTGTCTCTCCCCATCTCCTCTTGCCACTTTCCTCTCTCAACTCATAATTTCATCCCTTGGATATTCTCCCTTCCCAACAAATTCAAGCTATGCCCTCTATCCATATATAACTGTAACCATATATACACACATTCACATATGTATTCATATGACTACACACCCTTCTTCCATTATTTTCATAGTGAGAAAGAATTCATCACTCACAGTTATTGTTTTTTTTTTTCATATCGGAATGTAAATAGTTCAGCTTTGATAAGTTCCTTTTGATTTCTTTTCCCTGATTACCTTCTCAGGCATCTCTTGCTTCTTGTGCCTGGATGTCAAATTTTCTATTCAATTCTGGTTTTTTCCTCAAGAATGCTTGAAAGTCCTCTATTCCACTGAATCACCATATTTTCCCCTGAAACAAAATACTCAGTTTTGCTGGGTAGGTGACCCTTGGGTTCATTCTCAGTTCTTTTGCCCTCTGGAATATCATATTCCATGCCCTTCAATCCCTCCGTATAGAAGCTGCCAGGTCCTGTGCTATTCTGATTGTGTTTCCACAATATTGAAATTGTTTCTTCCTGGCTGCTTGAAGTATTTTCTCTTTGATTTGGGGATTCTGGAACCTGGCTGTAATATTCCTGGGAGTTTTTTGGGGGATCTTTTTCAGGAGGTGATCGGTGGATTCTTTCAACCTCTATTTTGCCCTCTGGATCTACCTTCATGGTTGCCCCTAGAAAGACTAGGTACATAGTTTTCCACCAATATCAGAGTTTTTTGTGGGTTTTTGTTTTGTTTTGGTTTTTTTTTTTGGTAATTACAATGATTTAACATAGATTTAGTTGGATACAAGAAGCTATCCAGTAGTCCTGTTGATGAATTTTTCAATGCTGCATTTTTAAGGTCTACAGGTCTTTATTAGAAATGCTCAAGAGGGGACTATTTTGAAGCAGGAACAAATAGGAAAGAATAGTGTGATAGTCTCTGTCCCCACAACCTGGGATTTGAACTGAGATAATTACTGTATGTCTGTCCATCTATCCAATAAACTGAGATTAGAAGTAATGGGAAAGGCAAGGAAGAGATAGATAGGCATGATTTTCCTCAGACCATGAAGGGTGGAATGAGTTAATGATAGCCTTGGGAGCTGCATTTCTCTGGAAAGGATGCCATAGCTAAACAAAGCTTACTCTGGTATTCCTAGGTTCATGCTTCAGAAGAGTTCCAAGATTAGAGTAACTTAGTGATCAAGGTTGCTCAGGTGATTTAGGGAAACTAAATTTGGAGTCTAAATCAGTCATATGTTATTTACTTCCCCCCACTAAAAACACACACAAAGGGTAGCCAACCTTGTAACATTCTGAATCAGGGATGCAACAGACTGAGGTGATACCAAGCAAGGGTAACACGAATGGCTTTGTCCTTCTTGCTTGAAGGGAGCCAAAATGAAATAATTATTCCAGGATCAAGGTACAGTGTGTTCAACTAGGGTTGATAAATAACTCAGACAGATTTTCTTTTTTCAAACTGTTCATCTATTTTTTTTTTTTTTGTCTTTTTGGTGGGGTCAGTACAGTTTGGGTTAAGTGACATGACCCAGGTCACACAGCTAGTGAGTGTTAAGTGTCTGTAATGGAAATGCAAATTTCAAGATCTTCCCTGCCCCTAGGACCTTTAATAGGCTTTAGAGACTCTGAGAACCTTCTTTAATTTGAAAATATACTCTACCCCCAGTAGGCTGAATGTGGTCACATGGAACCTGTGGCAGGAGGTTTGGTTTTCAGGAATGCCTCACCTTGATGCTGTGTGATTGGCCAGTGGGTCAAGAGGGTGGTGACATTCTCTGATCCAGGAATCCCTGATGTGGGACTTTGCTTTGGGGTTCACTTTGAGAAGTGTTGTGTGATTTGAACTGATGAGACTCTGGGAAGCTGTTGAGAACCCCCCAGCTTTGAAAACCCAGATGTTGATGCTTCGCTCTCTAGTAACTGTGATTTGATATTGATGTAATAGTCGGGCAGTTTGGAAGCCTGTCTGCTTGGTCTGTTTGTTTCTCTGTCTTGTAAGTTCTGTCTATATACTTTGAAGTTCAGGGTGCTGACCTTTTTCCCCTGAACTGGGTAAATGATGTATTTTTGATTGATTAAATTAAGCTTGTTAACCCATTTTGAGTTGCTTTCCTTTAGAAAAGCAGATCCAAGGACCTGTGTTGACATAAACCCTGCGGATGTTAGGGTGCTTGCTGCTACAGTGTCAGAGGTCAGTTTTGTACTCTGATCCTCCTGACCCAAGGTCCAGTGCTCTATTCACTGTGTCACCTAGAGGCCCCTTTCCATGTACTCTGACCACTTATTTGAGGGGGAGTAGTTCTTGGGCTTGTATACTTGTGTTTACTCCTTGTATATCCTGGATATTAGACAGATAAGAAATAATTGCTATTTTTTTCTAAAATAATTTAGCACTTATAAAGCAGTTTAAGTTAATTGAGGAACACAAAGGTTAAATGATTTCCTTGTGATCCCCCAGTTCATAAATATCTGAGGCCAGATTTGAATCTTTCTGACTCTAGGTACAGTTTTCTATCTACCACACCACTTGGCTGTTTCTAAATAATCATTACATTTGTTATCCTAGAAACATCTATTTCTATTAATACACAAGTTTTAAAATTTCATCACATGACAATATTCTCTTTTAGATTTTGTGATCTCCTTGATCCAACTTGCTTGGCTAAGATTTTTTCTTTCTGTAGCAAGGCAGTCAGCAAACATTTGTGAAGCATTCAGAATGTGCTAGGCTGCTGTGCTAATCAATGAAAAATATTTATTCCTGTGTTATTATGTTATTATTATATAATGGATATCTAAATTATTGCTTTTAATTAAAAATGCTGAATTCATATTGAATAATTCATCCTTCCCTGCATAACTTCCCCCAGTAGAATGTAAGTTTTTTGAAAGCTATACCTGTTCTTAATTATTTGTATTTGCATTGCTAGAACAGTGTCTTACACAAATTAGGTTCTTAATAAATATATTTTTATGCTGAATTGGAATGGATTAGATTCCCAAACTGTTTAATTTTTCTGATACCCAAGTACAGAAGAAATAGAAAAAAATGAATATTCTAATCCAGGTAAATATTTAATGGGGTATTAAATCAAAGTAACCCCAGTTATATTGTGTGGGTCCATTCTAGGATAAAATAGATATAAATTTTGATTCAAATGAATTCATTTGTTTTCTTAATTTTCTATTAAATTTAAGTTAAAATTTGCCTAGTAATATCATGCATTCCAATAATATATTAATTGATGCAAATATAGTCAATGTCCGACTGGTACCTAACTGAACAGTGCATGTCCCCTTCCTACCTCAGGGTGATTAAATTTTAAACCACAACATGTGCCATTAAATAAATCACTGAGAAATATGAAATAATTTTTATGATAGAATTTAAGAAATTAATCTTGTTTTCACTTTATATGGGTTTTTGGTTCTAATACAAACACACCACATGTACTTGTTCATATATATATATATATATATATACATATATATGTATATATATGTATGTATGTATATGTTACGATGCAGTTCTTCAATCTTATCCTACTCTTCATGAACCTATTTGGAGTTTTCTTGGCAGATACACTTTAGTGCTTTTCTATTTCATTCTCCAGCTCATTTTTCAAATGATGAAACAGAGTCAAACCAGGTTAGATGACTTGCCCAACATCACACAGTAGTTGTCTGAGGTTGGATTTGAACTCAAAAAGATGAGTCTGCCTGACTCTACAAAGGGTGCTCTATCCACTGTTCTACTGTGCTGCCTATGTTGTTTGTTTGTTTGTTTTTTTAAGCAATTGGGGTTAAGTAACTTGCTCAAGGTTACACAGCTAGTCATTATTTATGTGTGGGTGCTCATTTTCTGAGGCCGGTTTCAATCACAGGTAATCCCAGCTCCGAGGCCGGCACTCTTACTCACTGTGCCACCTAACCGCCCCATTGCCTATGTTCTTATACACAATGCCCCCAAATCCTTAAAGAACTTTTCAGCTGTAGTAACTAAAAATTGCACCAAACCTTTTTTAAATATCTACACATAACCAGATTCCTATAATCCCTTGCTGATATTATTTACCTTTGAAAAATATAATTCAGTGGATTCACCAAAATGCTTATGTTTTGCATATGCTACACTAGTGTCCATTATGATTAAATGCCATGTGCTATGTGTTTGATATCTTCATTCTTTTATCATTTATTTCTAGCTATCTCTACATGTGGGTGTGGGTAATAGGGGACAGTGTGGCCACATTGTTATAAGTTTACAGTCTTATGGATTTAAGAAATTGGGATTTTTTCTAAATTCTCATCCATAGGAGAACCTCAAATCATCATTGAACTCAATGCTTTTCAATGATTTCATTATATCACCTTGGAAAAGTGAAGCTGGTTTACCACTGTAGTAGTAGATATGTATTCTTGGATATAGTGCATCAATGTTTTTACTCCTAATGTTGAAATATTAAAAACGAACTACACCTACTAAAATAATGATGCATATTGAACATTGATATAGCCCAAATGGCAATACTAATCTGCTTTTCTCTTAGACCTATCAAGTCTACTACATATCAGATGCATCCCAAACCAAGTATAATTATTTATAATATATATGTATGTGTATATGTATGGGCACACACACACACACACACACACACACACACACACACACACAGGAATCAAGTTTTTTGCAATAATCCAAGAAAGAATCTACGCGCCTGTACCAGGGCAGTAGTTGTACCACAGGAAAGAAGGGGATGTATAGGTGTTGTGGTTAGGAATAGTAACACTTGGAAATTGCTTGGGACAGTGGGAGATAGAAATTTAGAATTTAAGAATGATATCTACTATTGGAAACCAGAGTGACTAAAACATGGTGTTGCTAATAAGTGGGATGATAGGAAATAGTTACAGAAAAACTACATAGAGAGATGTTTTATATATGGGAACACTAAGATGTTTGGCATTGTGGTACTCATTATCATTGACTTTGTATCCCAGTTATGTTCCACATTACACAGGAAACTGTTAAAATTTTATTAACCTGAGTTCTTTTATAATACTGATTTTGTTTAATGTACTACTATTTTTATAATGCATTTTCAGGAAGAAACATTTCAGCCTGCATTAGTGTTTTAAAGAAAACTCTGATCAGTGACGAAAATTCTTATATCTCTAAGTGCCTCTAGAGTTTCAAATATCATCTGTGTTTCTATAACAACAAAACTGTCTACAAAGTACACATGTGAATTTCTACATTGTCAGGAGAGATCTCACTTATTGATGAAACTTCTCTCCTTTTGAATTCAATACAAGATAATAAAGATTTATCTTTCTATTTTGGATAAGTTCCATGGAACAGAGCACAAATCTTTTAAGATTTCATTTAGTAAAAACCCTGAAATGTACCTTTTAAAAACATCTCTATTTCAAATGCATTCTAAACTTATAAATATATAATTGTGCCTCATTCATGTGATACACAGAAACCATCAAAAGTAAGATTTACATTTCCGTAAGTCTTGGTTTATTCTGTAGATTAAAAACATTGATGTCATTTCACAGTTTTATACACTTGCCACCATTCTCCCAGTCTCTTGGGTATTATTATTATTATTATTCCATGTTCTTTTTTTTTCCAAGTGCTTTATTAACTTCTGGTTTAAATCATTTCTTTCTGCCAGATTTTAAGTTACAATTTTCCCCATTTTTCCCTAATGCCCAACCCATAATAGCAGTCCCACAGGATATCCCCTCATCCAATCTGCTCTCTCCCATCTCTTCTCCCATACCACCTTCGACTTTTCCAATAGGGGGAGGTGAATCCCTGTGCCCCATTGCCTGCACATCTTATCTCCCAATTACATGCAAAATAGTATTATTCATAGTACATAGTACACACACACACACACACACACACACACACACACACACACATATATATGTATATGTATATATATATATTATTGGGGTTAAGTAACTTGCTCAAGATTACATGGCCAGTCATTATTTATGTGCAGGTGCTCATTATCTGAGGCCAGATTCTATCTCGGGTCATCCCAACTCCGAGGCCGGAGCTCTTACTGCGCCACCAAGCCACCCCGAGTACTTATATATTTTTAAAAAATTGATTTTAAAATGAAGATAAGCAACTCAGTATATGCTGTACATGTGTAGCCATGCAAAACATTACCCTAGTAGATATATTGTAAAAGACTGACTATATTTCCCTTTCTCTCATCCCACCTCCCACCTTGTCCACTCCCCATCTTGATCCTGTCCCTTTTCAAAAGTGGGTGCTTCCAACATCTCTCTGCCCCCCAGCCTTCCCTCCCCTCCACCACATTGCCCCCTCCCCCACACTCTCCTGTAGTGTGGGACACCCTATTTAATATGCATGTCCTTCTGTCCCTGGTCCAAAATCAATGAGCATAAGGTTTTGCCTTTTTGCCTTGCTGTTCTTGCCCGCCACTGCACCACCTTCCCCTGCCTCCTCTACAACAGAAAGTTCACCCCATTGTCTCTCCCCATTCCGCCTCACCACATTAATTTATCACCTCTTAACGTCACCTTTTAAGTATCATAACTTCCTATTAAATTCAACCTGTGCCCTCTATCTATATGTACCTGAAAACATATATACAAACATTCAAATATTTATTCTTTTGCCCATATACCCTTCTTCAACTATTTTCATACTGAGAAAAGTTTCATAAGTTACAGTTACTGTTTTTCGCTGTAGGAATATAAATAGTTCAACTTTGATAAGTTCATAGTGATTTCTTTTCCCTGTTTATCTTCTCAAGCATCTCTTGCTTCTTGTTATCTGAATATCAAATTTTTTATTCAACTCTGTTTTTTTCCTCAAGAATGCTTGAAAGTCATCTATTCTACTGAATGACCAAATTTTCCCCTGAAATATGATATTCAGTTTTGCTGGGTAGTTAATTCTTGGTATTAATCCCAGGTCCTTTGACCTGTGGAATATCATATTCCATGCCCTTAGATCCCTCAGTGTAGAAGCTGCCAGGTCCTGTGCTAACCTGATTGTGTTCCCACAATATTGAAATTGTTTCTTCCTGGCTGCTTGTCGTATTTTCTCCTTGATCTGGGGATTCTGGAACCTGGCTATAAAATTCCTGGGAAATTTCTTTTTGGGATCTTTTTCAGGAGGTGATCTGTGGATTCTTTCAACCTCTATTTTGCCCTCTGGGTCTAAAACATCAGGGCGATTTTCCTGGAGAATTACTTGAAGGATGTTTTCTAGCTTCTTTCTTTGATCATGGCTTTCAGGTACTCCAATAATTTTTAGATTGACTCTCCTGGATCTATTTTCCAGGTCACTGGTTTTTCCCATGAGATATTTCGCGTTGCCTTCTATTCCTTCATTTGTTTGGATCTGCTTAATAGTATCTTGATTTCTCATAAAGTCACTATCTTCCACTTGCTCCAGTCTAATTCTGAAGGGGGATGCTTTTGAGATTCTTTTTCCATCTGGCAAATTCACTTTTTAAGGCATTCTTCTCCTCATTGCCTTTCTGAGCCTCTTTTGCCATTTGAGTTAGTCTATTTTTTTAAGATGTTATTTTCCTCAGTCAGGCTGTTGACTGCCATTTCATACTTTCCTTGCATCTTTCTCATCTCTCTTCCCAATCCCCCCCCCCCACCCGCTTCTCTTATCTGCTTCTTAAGGTTCTGTATGGCCTGTAGCCATCGCGTATTTTCATTTGGGGCTTTTGGTGCAGGAGGTTGACCTTTCCATTAGAGCAAGGTGATTTTCTGTGCCCCAATGCCTGCACATCTTATCTCCCAATTACATGCAAAATAGTATTAATAATAGTATTTATATAAATTTGAAACATTTAATTTTAAACCTTGAATTTCAGATCCATTCCCTTCCTCCCTTTGCACCCATTTCCTCTGGGAAGATAAGTAATTCAGTATGTGTTGTACATGTATAACTATGCAAAACATTACCATGGTAGATGTATTTTAAAATGCTGCTTATAATTCCCTCCCACCCATCCCATCCCCCAACTGTTCCATTCCCTACTTTGATCCTATCCCTCTTCGAAAGTGGGTACTTCCAACATCCTCTCCCCCCAGAATGCCCTCCCCTCCATCATCCCCTCTCTCATCCACCTTCCCCTCTATTTTCATCTTAACAAATTGATTTTTCTTAAGTTATATTTGTCCATGTCACTCCTGAGGTATTATTATACCCAAAATCAGATATAAATTCATCTTTATGGCATTTTGAGTCCTGGCTTTTTCTACCTTTCCATTCTTTCTACAGTGTTCTCACCTCTGTTAGACTCACTACATTCTGGTTATCCTGGCCTCTTTGCTATTTACATAGATGACATTCAAAATGCCACTTCAATATGTTTACACTATCTACTAGGCATGTAGTATTTTATCCCTTCACATCTGCTTCTTGATTTCTCAAGTTACTTTAAAACTCAAATTCCAGGGGCGGCTAGGTGGCGCAGTGAATAGAGTGCCGGCCCTGGAATCAGAAGGACCTGAGTTCGGAGCCGGCCTCCGACACTTAATCTGCACAAACAAAAACCTAGCCGTGTAACCTTGGGCAAGTTACTTAACCCCAATTGCCCTAAAGGGGCGACTAGGTGGAGCAGTGAGTAAGAGCGCTGGCCTCTGAGTTTGGATGACCCGAGATCAGATCCGGCCTCAGAAAATGAGCACCCACGCATGCATAAATAATGACTAGCCGTGTAACCTTGAGCAAGTTACTTAACCCCAATTGCTTTAAAAAAAAAAACTCAAATTCCAATTTTTGGAGCAATCAGTTTCTAGTACCCATAGATTCTAGTCCATTCTCCCCTAAGATTTTCTTCCATCTACTGTCTGGTGTCCCACACATTCTAATGGGAAATCTTTGTAGTCAGGGACTGTGTTTCCACCTTTCTTTTTGTCTCCAGTGCCTTATACATATGCTCTTAACAAAAACTTCTGGATTGTCTGACTGACTCATTAGTTCCTCACAACTACCTTCTAAGTTAGGTGCTATTGTTGCATACTTATATATGTAAATAAAGGTTTTCTATAGATAGTTCATTCAGTGTTCCAAATGAATGCCTCACTACTTGCCTTTTTTCCCCTTTGAGTATAATTAGTGACTATTTATCTCATTTAGGAGGCTACAGTACTTTGTGGATTGATGCACTCAGCAAATCATAGTTCCGTTCTGTATCTACTGCACTGTTTGCTTTCAAATCCATAGAACAGGATGCCTCCTAGTGTGCAGAGTACAACCTGTTACCATCCAATCCATTTCCTGCTTCATAGCTCCTCTCACCAATTGGATTGCAAGCTTCTTGGGGGAAGAGACTGTTTTGTGTTGGGTTTTTTTTGTTGTTGTTCTTATTGATAGTATCCCTAGCATTTAGCATAGTGTGTGGCAAATAGTATTTGCTTGATAAAATTTTAGTGAATTGGGGTGGTTGCAAAGATAGGAAAAGATTGGAAGAAAGGAAACCCAAGAGGACTTCACCATGTTTTGGGAATTATCTTGCTCCTATGTAATAGGCTTTTGTTCTTTTTTTTTCCCATGGTAGTGAATTGACACCTTTTGCCAGCACACACATCCTTGTTTTTTGTCTAACTGCATAATACTATTCACAAAATTAATTAATAATCAGAGATGTCAAACTTGACTCTTAATGTAATATATTTAAGAGATCCTATGCAACTTTGAAGTATGAATGGTAGATAACTTGTTTCTGGACAAAGGCTTATAAAACAAAAATTTTATCTACTAAAATTTAGCAGTTATTAAATAATAAACTAAGCAATAGTAACTATTATATTATCTTGAATGCGTTCATCTATCAATCAATTAATTTCTAGCAAATATGTGGTCTATTGTGTAATATCATTTTGTAAGCATTCCAGTTCTTCTTTAATACTATCCTCAAGAGGACTTTCAAATATGTGCAGAATATTTGCATTATACTTTTCAATTAATGAGAAAATCAACATATAGTTTGTATTCATTGACAGTTTCCCAATTTTTTGTGTTTTGTTTATTTTGGGTAAAATTTTCTGAGAATGTGTCGCCATTTTTGTTATCTCCTACCACTTTCAATCTGTGGAAATCTTAGAACACTGAAATTTTTTTCTCTCTGTACCTTATGCCAAATTCATATGGTAGCAATAGAGTGATGGATGTAAAGATCTAGAGATGACATTCTTAAAGAGACCTACAGAATATGACTCTGCTTTGCCAAAAAAATAATAAAAACTTAATAATCATAAAATTATAAAAATATAAATATACAAAATAAGGTATTATATTTTACGTATAAGTCTGGGAAATAAAGAAAAACTAAATAAATTATTATTCAACCAGACATAGTCTTTATTCTGTGTCCTTTCTCATCTGACATTCTGTCATCCTTTTTTTTAAGTTGAGTTTGTAGTTCAAGGGTAAACAGCTCTGGCTCTTCTTATCTCACTTTGGATTATTTCACATAGGTCTAACCACACTTCCTTATATTCGTATTTGTCATTTTTATAGCTACATTAAAATCTTCTTGTCTTAATATAGCATAATTAATTCTAATTGATTCAACTACTTTCTAGTTGTTGAGCTTATAGGTTATTTTAAATAACTTGCCATTACAAATAAACATAGCATACATTTTTTTTTTGTAGCAAAATTATAATTTTTTGCACAGTGTATCCTCACTGTCACTTTTTTCTCATACTTTTTAAAAGAAAAAGCCTAGTAATAGAACCACTTTGGCTAAAGGTAAAATGACCTTTACTTCCCACATTGATTTCCAAAATGTTTGTGCTACCCTATTACCATCACTCACATATCACTAATGGTTTTCTTTTTGCCCTTACAGAACAGAAGGTTCCATTCTTCTCCTCTTCCTTCCTTCTTTCCTTCCTTCCTTCCTTTCTCTCCTCTTCCTCCTCCTCCTCTTTTTGCTCACTCCTTTCTTTTTTGGATTTTATTTGTGGGAAATATTGTTTTTTTTTTTTTTTCAGTTATCTTGCTCTGTATTTGTCTCAGTAAGTGATGTGAGTATATAGTAAATTCATGTAATTTTAACAGCTCACATTATTTCCTCTATAAATGATCCATTCCAATCTTTAAAAGAGTAATGAAGTCTCTGCTGTCTTGTTATATATTATTATTTTCTATATGTTTTATGAAATAGAGATAGCAATCTACATAATTGCCACACATAACTCCCCATTTCCACTTTCTAGGCTTTGAAAATTGTGACCCTTCTTTCATGCTCTCCTTCTTGCCTCCTGCAATATTATCCAATACCCCCATTTCTTGACATCCTTGGCTTCTTTGAAGATTTATGTGCCACTGGAAGCTTTTCTCAGACTATCTAACCACTTTAACTTTCCACTCTAAATCTCCATTCATTCTAATGTGTATGTTTTGCATGTACTTATTTAGTAAATATGAAGTCTCCAGTTAAAATATAAGATCTTTGTGGTCAGGGGTTATTTCTGCTTTTCTTTATATGCCCAGTGCTTAGCTCATTCTTGGCACATAATAAATGTTTAATAAAAGCTCATTAATTGACCCTTCCATTGTGTAGTATGTTATTATTCTCATTGTTTCATTTTAAGATCTTATGGATTCTGGATGTCAGATGTATGTCTCTGCATTTATGGAAAGTATTTTCCCTAATTAGTTTTTCTTTATTTTTTAATTAAAAATATATTCGTATCCTGGTACAATCAAATTTATCACTTTCCTCTCTTTTCCTATATTCCTCTCCTATTTTCATTGTTTCTTTTCTCCATTTTTGTAGAGTCTAATTAATTTTTTTCTTTAATAATTTTCCCTTGAGGGTTTAAATCATTATACATTTAATTTTACAATTATTTTAACTATATTTGCATGACTTATTGTGTAAGAAGTGAAAAGTTTATAGTATCATAGATATATATCTGAAAGAGATATTACATCTTTTTCTAGTCTAAACAATTTGTTTAGAGATGAAGAAACTAACTTTTGCAGTTCATGGTAGGGTGAATAGTAGTAGACTGAGAAGAGTCATGGAAATGCTTTACAAAGCTATCATAATAGTTGAGAAAAGAGGTAATGAATGACTTAGGGTGGCAAACATCGGAGTAGGGAGAAGGGGACTAAGTTGACAGAGATGTTCTGGAGGTAGAAATGACAGTATATGATGAAATCCTAGATATGCAGTCAGAGTAAGGAGTAAATTGAAGACAAAGATTTGGTTTTTGTTAAATGGAAGAATGATAACAAAATGAAAAGTTTTGAGGAGGCAAGGTCTTCTGGGTATGAGTGAATTAATAAAAACTGGGATGCATATAAGCAACCTATCCATGCCTGTGCATTTGGTAGTCTATGCAAAAAGAAAAAAAAAGAAGAAGCCAGTTGCTTATTTCTAAGTCTAGAAACTGGAAGCCTCTCCCCCATCTGAAGTGCAATCATCCACATGAACTGATCTGGGAGACAAGGGATATATAAGTTGTTGAATTTCATGGGCAGTGTTTAGGGTATATTTGCTAATAACTGCTCAGAAGGGACTGAACTAGTGTAAAAAGGAGAATGATTTGAACTTCAACAGTTGAGGATGATGTTTGGGAATATGAGTACTGGGAAATAGATAGCAACATGGTTGCTTAGGGGAAAAATATCACAACTGGTTTGCAAAAATAGTAGAAAATTTTCTTCCTATACTCTGATTGACTCATCACACATTACAGACCAATGATTTAGTTCAATACTTTCATTTTACAGATAGAAAAATCAAGATGTGCTTCAAAAAGGAGGGCTTTCTTGGGCTAGGTATAAATACATTTTCCCTCCTCATCTTAAAATGTAACTGACCAACAACAAAGGGTTTTATATTTATACATAAACTCATGACATTTCTATATTTCTTCTTTATCATTTTAAAAATTTATTTTCTTTTTAATGTTTACTTGCCAGTAATTCTACATTTCTGTTTAATTCCTCAATTATTTTTTGTATATTTGTCCTTATTTGTTCATAAGTAAAGGGGAAAAAAAGATGACCAGATTACAATAGCAGTAAGAACTTTTGAGCAGCCAGTTGTGAATGTGATAAAAAAAAAAAAAATCTTTAGGGTACCTGAAATTTTGTAAATTCCCATTTTACAAGATTAAATCTTTAAACACCTCCCTTGGATTTCTTTCTTTCTTTTTTTCCTTTAATTTGTTTATTTTTAGGTTTCAACATTTATTTCCTCAAGATTTGAGTTACAAATTTTCTCCCTTTCTTTTCTCTACCCACCACCCCAAAATATTGAGCCTACAGAATACCCCTTCAACAGATCTGCTCTCTCTTATATTCTCTCCCATCTGTCCTTTCTAACTTTCTAGTAGAGCAACATGGATTTCTATACCCCAGTGACTGCATATCTTATTTCCAAGTTGCATGTAAAAACAATTTTTTCAACATTTGTTTCTAAAATTTTGATTGCCAGATTCTTTCCCTACTCCCCTCCTCACTCACCCTCACTGGGAAGAAAAACAATTCAATATAGGTTGTACAAGTGTAGTAACAAAAAAGTTTCCATAGTGCATATATTGTAAAAGACTAACCATATTTCCCTTTGTTCTATCCCACCCCCCACTTATTCTATTTTCTCCTTTGACCCTGTCCCTTTTCAAAAGTGTGTGCTTCTGACTACTCTCCTCTCCAATCCACCCTCCCTTCTATTATCCCCCTCTTTTCTCCTCCTCCCCTATTTTCCTATAGGGTAAGATGCCCCATTGAGTTTGTATGTTATTCCCTCTTTAAGCCAAATTCAATGAGAGTACAATTGACCCATTTCCTTTCACTTTCCTGTTCTTCCCCTCCATTGAAACAGTTTTCTCTTGCCTCTTTTATATGAGATAATTTACCCTATCTCTCACTATCTCTTTCTCTCATTATATTTCTGTCTCATCTCTTAATTTTATTTTTTATATATCATCCCTTCCTATTCAACTGATTTATGCCCTCTATGTATACATGTACTCATATATACACACACTCACATATGTACTTATACACACATGCACCCTCTTATATAAATTTATATGTATGTATATGCATATGCATATATATTCCCTTTAACTATCCTCATACTGAGAAAAGTCTCATCAGTTACAATTTTTGCTTTTCCAAGTAGGAAACTTTCAACTTTAATAAGCTTTTTCCTAAATCACTCATTTTTTTCAGCTGTTGTTAGAGATCTGAGAAGGGCACCCTCTATACAGCCACCACAAGCTCTGAACACTGGAGTTACTCACCCCAGGCCCACTGCCCAAGACATTGAACCAGGTCAAAGCAACAGCCAGTACCCTCTGAATGGTTGCTTGGTCCCCCTATAATCTGTAGGCCAGGAGCTCAAGGCAGCCACATAACAGCAGCTGCTGTTTCCAGGCCTCTGCCACCTCCTGCCTCCACCACCTTTTGCTCTGAAGGAATGGGCTGGACCATGCTCTTCTGTCAATCAGTTCCAACAGAGTTCCTCACTGACCTGTTATTTTTGTTTTGGCATTTATGGGTGGAGAAGTCTAGAAGCCGCCAGACTTGCCAGTG
The DNA here is from genome assembly GCA_011680675.1 of Gymnobelideus leadbeateri. Lineage (NCBI taxonomy): Eukaryota > Metazoa > Chordata > Mammalia > Diprotodontia > Petauridae > Gymnobelideus > Gymnobelideus leadbeateri. The sequence goes on along the minus strand of WOXC01009233.1, from coordinate 80,435 downwards.
ATTCACTCTCCTGGAGTATGTTCTGGGAAGATCTGGGCCCCTGGTGGGGGCCACGCTGGGCTTGGCTTGGCTTCACTGGCTCACTCAGAATTGGGCTCGGCTCCCAGGTCTGTCAGCATGCCAGGATGGCTTCATCAGGAGACTTGTTTCTCTCTGTCACTTTTTGTGTTCTGTAGCTCTACAATTTAGTTAGAGTTATGTTTTTCAGGTATTGGAGGTGTTTAAGGAGGGAGCTCATGGAATTTCCTTCCTCTACTTTGCCATCATGGCTCCACCCTGCTCCCTACCTTGTATTTCTAAGGCCACATAACTTGTATAGGTTTAAGTCTTCATAGAAAGAGCAGAAGAATACAAGGGGTCTTCCTAAGGAAGATAATTCTCAAAAATAATACTGAATTACACTCTCAATATTTCCTTAGATCAAAAACTCTTAGATTCTATTCATTCACTTCTATAGTAATAAAACTGTAAATCATTGTTGTTATTGATGTTGTTTTTGTTGTTGTTTGGTTGGGAAATGGCCATTGCAGTTTTTGCATCCTCCTTTCCCAGAACTATGTGAACCACATAAATATTTTTTTTTAATGTTGTGGATGAGGAAAAAAAAGGCAACAAGTAAATAATTATATATATATATATATATATATATATATATATATATATATATATATATATATATATATATATATATATGTGCTAAAAGAGCTGTTCCAAAGTGTTAAGAAGTAAAGAAATACTATTAATAAATTTATAGGACTTTGAATTAAATTACTATTTTCAATACTGACATAGCAAAGGTGGAAACAGGGCATGATGGCAAAAAAAATCATGAACAACAAAAAAGAATTAGGAACATACACATATGCACATCTATATCACATAAATCACTATGTATAATTATAACATCATATCTAATTTCTTCAAGAACAATGTCAGGAGACTATTGACATTTTAAAAAACATATTTTAAATTTTGACATATCTACTAAGAATTAAACTCACTATATCTGAATGGACATGATATAACTGCCAATATACAAGTAATTTTTGACTCAGCAGTTTATGTACATTCAGACTCTCACCTTGATAATGTAAAGGTCAAAATCAAAACAAATTAGAATAAATAAAAAATGAGGAGAAATGGCATGGCATGCAATTAAAATTGCTCCAACTTGACCTATTTAAATAAGTTATTGACCAAAAATAGGAAATTAAACAGAAATGATTATCACTATTTCCTATCAAAGCTTAACTGATTTAAGTCAATAAGCACAGTGAGTTCAAAGGAGCATAGAAATTGCCTCTGCCAGCAAGCTATAAACTCCTTGTCAAATGAAGGGTTATGATGGCCAAGGATATCACCAGTTCAGAATAAAAATCTATTTTAGAAAAAAAAACAATCTTATATATTAAGAAAATATTTTAAGACAATGTCAATGTAATTATTGAAATAATATAATGATATATTGAATATTATAAAATAACGTTAAATATATCTCCATAAAAAGAAGTTCGATCAAAAGGGAAAAAAAAAGTTTAAAGAAAGCTTCACATGAACACAAATAAGACAAATGATGCCCATAGAATTAAAGAAATGAAACTGCAAGAGTTTTGTGAGATAAAATGGCAGAGTAAGCAGTAAATCACTCTCCCTCTCCCTTATTACCTCTGGAAAAAGACAAGCAAACAAACAAACAAAAAATAGAAAAAAGCTCCCCGGGGAAAATTCCTAAAATAGCAGAGCCAGTGGAAAGATTGGTTGGAGCAGTATTTTAGCCTAGGAAACTTGGAGAATTGGCAAAATAAGTCACCCTCACTTAGCTAAATGTCAGGCACAGATCCAGAAAGGAGGCATCTTGGCAAGCCAGCAACAATCCCCCCTCAGACCCTGCATGGTAGAGCAGGCAAATACCAACACTAGGATACCCCATGTGTCTCAACACAATCAGGGGAATCAGGAGAATCCAGCTCAGAGAACTGTCATGTGCATCAGTGAGACTCTGAGCAGATAGAGGACCCCTAGCAACAGACCTTCTTACTATGCTTCAGCACAACCTGGATAGAGCGATGTCCTCTAGTGGAAAGAACACCTCATGCTTCAGTGTACTCCACTGGGAAAATGCAGAAAAAATTGCACTTGGACTCTGAACATGGCATACACCACCAATAGGACCTGAGCTCAGCACCACATAAGCAGCAAAACCTCCAGCCTCTAGCTGCCATCATTTGAGGCCCCAGCGCACAAAGCCAGTGACGAGGACCCTAGTTCCCAGCAAAAGTTAATTGGAACAGTAACAGCAGTACTCAAGAAACAGAGATCAACTCCAAAAGTAAGGAAATAGGGAAATATTATGAACAAATATCAAAACTGAATATTGACCTTAGAAAATTATTTTGGTGACAGGGAAGATCAAAACACAAATGCAGAAGAGGAAAACCTTACCATTATACCCAAATTCAAAACCTTCAAGATTAATATGAACTGGACTCAAGCCCCCAAAGTCTCAAGGAGGATTTTAAAATTCAAAGAAGAGGAGCAGAGCCAAGATGGCAGAGTAAAAATAGGAACTTTTCTGAGCTCTGCTCAAACCATCTGCAATACTTGTAAAATATGACTCTAAACAAATTTTAGAGCTACAGAAGTGTAATGGTAATATAATTTTGAATTTGAAGATCCCTTTGTGTTGGCAAAAGAAGCAGGTACTTAGCACTTAGTAACTGATCAAGCCTCTGCTGGAGAAACAGAATGTATGAACACCTGTCTCCTGTTGCTGACATAACAGGAAGGGATTGGCTGAAACAGTAGTAGTTAATGCTGTGTATATAAGAAAAGCCCCAGAGAGGCACAGTAATAATTTCTTGAGACTAAGATCTGGTGGCAGAGAAGCTACAGAAGGATGGATAACTGAGCCAGAATTTCCTGGGAGCTTGTGGTGGTGGAGCTTCTTCTGGATGGGAACCCAGGAGCCAAGAGTCCATGAGACCAGGAGCCCAGGTGACTGAGGAAGCATGACTGGGATGCTGAGACTTTGTCTGTTTGTGGCTTGATTGAGCCTTGAATTCCCTGGAGTAGAAACAGTGAAGGATCTGACATGGACCAGACTCTGTGAACTTTAGTATGGAGTAGGACCTACCCAGAGGTCAAGGAACTGGGGCCTATCTGCCATTGGACCCAAGTGCCAGTCTGGTGAATCCAGGTAGAATCTAGGACCATGGAAGGGGATCGAGGGGAACGGAGAACAGGCACCAAGTAAAGATGAAATAACCTTTCCTTGGATACTGAATAACTATGGAATTATAGTTTACTATTGACCTAAGGGGTGGAGGGTTTTGTGTATGATACTTAGTAATTGATTGATGAACAAGTGACTGATTGAGTTAATCAAGACTTTGCCCCAACAGTGGAAGACTTTGACTATGTACTTTGAGACTACTGATACTTGACTGAATGAGTTAACCTAAGAGTTACTATTTTACCTTGAAACTTATGTTGTGAATATTATATTGTGATTTACTCTGATAACTTGTAATATTGTGAACGCTATACCTTGATTTTCTGTAAAAGTTTTGCTTTTGTTATGGAATGAAGTGATCACTAGACTGTGTAATCAGAAACTTAAAAGCTGTTCACAGTAGCATTCTTCTGGAAAGCTGCTTGTGCATGGCATTACAAGAAGGCACAAAGGGACAGAAAGGAATAAATCTCCTACTAAAGGCAGCATGGTAGGCTGGAAAGGTCTATATCACTAAGCTTGGAGCTGAGCACAATCCCCTATGAGCCCCATAGGCCTGGACCCATGGTGGCCCTGACCAGTGGCCAACATTGGCCAGAGCAGACTTCAGGAAAGTGAATCACTGCTGGTTGTAGTGGTTTCCAGACTTCTCAGCCCATGAACGCCAAAGAGAAAGTAAAAATTCAATGGGAAACTCTGTTGGAACTGGGTGACAGAAGGGCGTAGTCTGACCCCTGCCCCTAGGGTGAGAGGTGGTGGAGACAGTGTGGCTGTAGCTGCTGTCTCATGGCTACTTATGGAGCTCCTGGCCTGCTGATTGTAGGGAGACCAAGTTACCATACAGAGGGTGGCCAGTGTACCAGAACTTGGGGTGTCTGTAGAGAAGGCGCCCACCACATAGCTCTGACAATGGAGTCAGAACTCTGCCATCACAAGCTTCCAAAAATACATATATATGTACTGGTCACAAGACGTGGAGGATCTGAAGAAGGATTTTGAAGAGGGCTTGAGTCAAGGTGGTGAAGTAGAAACAGGATTTCCCAACAGCTTTGCATTCCACCTCTTCCAATCCATGTTAAAAAAAAAAATTACTCTAGACAAACGTTGGAGCTAAATAACCCACAAGATAACAGAGAGAAGACTCAACCTCCCACTGACGACAGTACAGTAGGCTGTCAGGAAGGGGTCAGCACATCACACTGGGAGCCAACCCCAGCCCTGTTCGAGCCCCAGGTTTTAGACTCAGGGTGGTCAAAGCCAGCCACAGGCTGGAGGGAGTTCAGATCAGCAGCAGCTCTGTTGGTTTCCAGAATTATCAACACATAGATGCTAAGGAAAAAGTGAGACATCAGAGCAGTGTGGACTTTGGGATCTGGTAGATTGTGAGTGCAGTCAGTCATTTACCCCCTGTAGGGAGAAACCACTGAGGCACCATGGCTGTCTGGCCACTGCCACTCAACAACTTCAGCTCCTCCTGGTTTGCAGATTGTTGGGTAAACAAGCAACCAGTCTGAGGGGTAATCACTGTTGCTTTAACCTGCTTGGATCTGGATTACAGTCTAGGGTTTAGGTCTGAGGTGTTTGACCAACTTGCCAAAGCATGTGGAGGCTCATAGAGGGCATCCAACTAACAGTTCCAGCACCTGTAAAAAGTCCAGGTATTGGGACTAAGCTCCCCTATCTGTTACCAGCATCATCATATGGCAAAAAGCTCAAAAGTCCAGTAATTGAGTGGCAACATGAGCAAGCAAAGGAAGCAAAGCAAGTAGAGAAATTCAACTTTAAATGCTTTTGGGGCGGGGGGGACAAACAGGAAAAAAACCTTGGAACGGGAGGAAGATAGTCAGAATTCCTGCACCAAAAGCTCCAAGAAAAATATGATCTGGTTACAGGCCATAGAGTACCTTAAGAAGGATTTTGAAAACCAAATAAGAGAAGTGGAAGTAAAATTAGGAAGAGAAATGAGAATGATGCACGAAAATTATGAAATGACAATCAACAATCTGACTGAATAAAATAACACCTTGAAAAACAGACTAACTCAAATGGCAAAAGAGGCTCAAAAAGTCAATGAGGAGAAGAGTGCTTAAAAAGCTGAATTTGCCAGATTGGAAAAAAAAATATCAAAAGCTCAATGAAAACAATATTTCATTCAGAATTAGATTGGAGCAAATGGAAACTAGTGACTTTATAGGGATTTTGAAAATCAAGTAAGGGAAGTAGAGGAAGAATTTGGAAGAGAAATGGGAATGATGTAAGAAAATCATGAAAAGAGACTCAGCCTGCTAAAGGAGACCAAAAAATACGCTGAATAAAATAATGCCTGAAAAAAATGGACTAACTCAATTGCTGGAAGAGGACCAAAAAGCCAATGAGGACAAAATTGCCTTAAAAAGCCAAATTGGCCAGATGGAAAAGGAAATTAAAAACTCACTGAAGAGAATAATTTCTTCAGAGTTAGACTGGAACGATTGGAAGCTAATGATTTTATGAGAAATCAAGATACTATAAAATAGAAACAAACAAATAAAAAATAGATGTCAGAGTCAAATATATCACTGGAAAATCACTGACCTAGAAAATAGATTCAGGAGAGATAATTTAAAAATTATTGGACTACTTGAAAGCCATGATCAAAGAAAGAGCCTATAGATCATCCTTTAATAAATTCTCAAGGAAAATTACCCTGATATTCTAGAAGCAGAGAACAAAATAGAAATGGAAAGAATTCATTGATCACTCCTTGAAAGATATCCCAAAATGAACACTCCTAGGAACATCATGGTCAAATTCCTGAGTTCCCAGGTTAAGGAGAAAATATTACAATCTGCCAGGAAGAAATAATTTAAGTATTATGGAAACACAGTCAGGATAACACAAGATCCAGCAGCTTCTACACTAAGAGATCAGAGGGTTTGAAATATGATATTCCAGAGATCAAAGGAGCTAGAACAAAAACCAACACTCACCTACCCAACAAACCTGAGTATAATGTTTCAGAGACAATGTATTCATTCAATGAAATAGATTACTTTCAAGTATTCTTGATGAAAAAAACAGAGATGAACAGAAAATTTGACTTCCAAATATGAGAAGCAAGAGAATCATGAGAAGGTAAATAGGGAAAAATAAATCATAAGGAGCTTATCAAAGGTGAACTATTAACATTTTTACATGGAAAATAATAAGTATAATTTATGAAACTTTTCTCTGTATGATGATAGTTGAAGGGAATATAAATGTGTATATTATGCATATATATATGCATAATATATGTATACATAAATGTATGTGTGTATAGGAGGGTGTATGTGTGTACAAATGCATATGTGAGTGTGTTTACATGTGTGTACATTTGTGCATGAACAGAAGGCACAGGATCAGTTGAATAGTAAGGGATGATATACATAAAAAATAAAATTAAGTTTCAAGAGAGGATTACAATGACAGAAGGAGAAAAGAGAGACAGAATGGTGTAAATAATCCCATATAAAAGAGGCAAGAGAAAACTGTTACAATGGAACAGAAGAGCAGGAAGGTGAAAAGGAATTGGTCAAATGTATTTTCATTGAATTTGTCTTAAGGATGGAATGACATATATACTCAATTCAGTATCTTACCCTACAGGAAAGTAGGGGAAGGGGCTAAGAGCAGGATGCTAGAAAGGAGGTCAGAGGGAAGTTAGAAGTGCATACTTTTGATAAGGGACAGTGTCAAAGTAGAAAATAAAATGATGAGGGGCAAGATCAAATGGAGGGAAATATAGTTTGTCTTTCCCAATATAACATCTGTGGAAATATTTTGTGTAACTACACATGTACAATCTATACAGAATTATTTTTCTTCCCATTCTGGTGGGAGAGGAGGGAATAAGGGAAAGAATCTAGATATCAAAGTTTTAAAAACAAATGTCAAAAACATGTTTTTATACATGCAACTGTGAAATAAGATATACAGGCACTGGGGATAGAAATACATCTTACCCTTCTAGAAAGTTAGAGGGTGTATGCAGGAGGATATAAGAGAGAGCAGATTGAGGGAAGAGATGCTCAGTGGGCTCACTAACTTGGGGTAGAGGGTGGGGGAGAGGGAAGATAGGGAGAAAATCTGTAACGCACAATCTTGTGGAAATGAATGTTGAAAACCAAAAATACATTAAATTTTTAGGGGTGACTAGGTGGAACAGTGAATAAAGTGTTTTCCCCAGAGTAAGGAAGAGCTGAGTTCAAATCTGTCCTCAGACACTTAGCACAAAAACTAGCCATGTGAATTTGGACAAATCACTTAATCCCAAATGCCCTTCCATACCCCCTCAAAAAGCAAAAAAAAAAATAGTTTAAAAATTATAAATATAAATAATATTTTTAAAGTCAAAGAAGATTGGTAAAAGCAAATTTGGGAAAAGAAATGAAAAGTATACAAGATAGAGCCAAAAGCTTGTTAAAGGAAAGACAAAAAATTGAGTGTAGGAAACGATTTCTTGGAAATACAATAGGCCAACTGCATTGAAAATATCACTGAAGAAAACAGCTTCCTAAAATGTAGAATTAGTCAAATCAAAGAGGAGCCACAAAAACTCTCTGAGTAGAAGAATTCCTTAAAAAGTAAATTTTGCCAAATGGAAGATGAGGTAGAAATGCTAACAGAAGAAAACCATTCACTAAAAATTACAATTGGGCAAGTGGAAACTAATTACTTTGAGACAGCAAAAATCTGTCAAACACAATAAAAAGATATAGAAGAAAATAAAAAAATACCTCAGTGGAAACACAACAGACCTGGAAAACTGATCTAGGAAAGATAACTTAAGAATTACTGTTTTATTTGAAAGCCATGATGAAAATAAATGGACTGCAACTGTCAAGAAATTGTCAGGGAATATTGACCTGATAACCAGGAATCAAAAGGAAAAGTAGAAATTGAAATAATCCACCCATAGTCTCCTGAAAGTGATCCCAAAATGAAAACTCCAAGGAATATCATAGCAAAATTCCAGAATTACCCAGTCAAGGAGAAAATAATGCAAGCAGTCACAAAGAAATAATTTTAATGTAACTGAATAATAGTCAGGATTATTCAGGATCAATCACCTTCTATATTCAAAGGATCAGAAGGCTTTTGCTGTGATATTCTCGAAGCCAGATGAGCTTCCTAATGAAAAAAATTTTGAAAAGTAAATTTTGTCTTCAAATACAAGATTTAAGGGAAGCATAAAAAGGTAAACAAGAAAAATACATTATTCAATAAGGTTAAACAGTTTGCATCCATAATTGGTAAGATGATATTTGCAACTCTTGAGAACTGTATCTTTACTATGACATTTAGAAGCATTATACATAGACAGAAGGTGGTAATTTCAACTGTATTTAATGGGATTATTAAAACAATAATTAATGTGGGAAATGTTTGTACTGGGAGAATTGGAAAGTAGGAGACAAAAAACAGTAAATTGATTACATGAAGATGCAGAAAGACCTATAATAGTAGAGTTAGGAAGAAGGGAGAGAGGTGAGAGAGAGAGAGAGAGAGAGAGAGAGAGAGAGAGAGAGAGAGAGAGGTGAGCATTGTTAGAACTTTACTCAGATTTAGTGCAAAGAGGTAATATACACACCAAATTGGATATAAAAAATTTCTTACTTATAGGAAGTAGGAGGTGAAAGGTGAAAGAAAATGGAGTGGGTGGTTAGGAGAGAGGAAAGAAGGGAAGAAAGACATAGTAGGGCAAAAGAGAAAGATAAAAGAGATGGGGTGATAGAAGAGAGGGCAGATTGAGGGAAGTGATCCTTGGAAGTAAAAACCTGGTGAGGAAGGAAAGGGTGAAAGGAGAGAGAAAAGAAAGAACAGGGGGAAATATGATGGAGTGAAAGACACAATTAGTAATCATAACTCAGAATGTGAAAGGGATGAACTTTCCAAAAAAAAAAAAAAACAACGCAGATAGCAGAGTGGATTAAGAAATATAATGCTGCAATATGTTGTTCACAACAAATACATCTGAAGTAGAGAAATAAAGAATAGAGATAAAAAGTGGAAAATAAAATATAATGCTTCAGCTGAAGTAAAAAAAAATGAAAAAGCAGATGCGGGGATAGGAAATCTGATCTTAGACAATGCAAAGGAAAACATAGGTGTAAAAGAGAAAAAGAAGGAAACTACATCCTGCTAACTGATACCATAGACTGTGAAGTAATATAAATACTAAACATATATTCAAGAAATGGTATGGCATCCAAATTCATAAAGAATTTAAGTGAGTTACAGGAAGAAATAGAAAGATAAACTAGGCTGGTCAGGCACCTCAACATCCCCCTTTCTAACCTAGATTAATCTAACAAAAAATAAACATAAAAGAAGTTAAGGAGGTGAAGAGAATGTTTAAAAAGTTAGACATAGTAAAAGTCAAGAAAAAAATTGAATGAGAATAGGAAGCAATACACCTTTTTCTTGGCAGTACATGGCACTTAAGCCAAAATTGACATAAACCAACAGTCCAATTCCAGAAGACAGACATATTAAAAGCATCCTTTTCAGACCATGGCACAATAAAACTTACATGTAATAAAGGACCATAGAAAGAGAAACAAATAATTAATAAGAAATTAAATAATAGGATACTGAGAAATGAATGGGTCAAACAAGAAACCATAGAATTAATCAGTAACTTAATCAAAGTGAATAAAAATTGCGAGAAAACATACTAAAATTTATGGGATGCAGTGAAAGCATTTTTTCCAAATGCTTTAACTTTTGGTTTACATCATTCATTTCTGCCAGATTTTAAGTTCTAATTTTTCCCATTTTTTTCCTACCACCCAAACCAGAATAGCAGTCTCACAGGATATCCCCTCACCCGTTCTACTGTCTCCCATATCTTCTCCCAAACACTTCAACTTTTTCAGAAGGGCAAGGTGAATCTCTCTGCCCCAATGACTCTAAATCTTATTTCCAATTATATGTAAAATATTAGTAATAATAGTATTTATATATTTATAATCATTTGATTTTAAAACTTTGAATTCCAGATTCATTCACTTCCTCCATTGTCACCCACCCTTACTGGGAAGATAAGCAATTCAGTATATGTTGTACATGTGTAGCTATGCAAAACATTACCATAGTAGATACACTGTAAAGGACTGACTACATTTCCCTCCCTCCTATCCCACCTCTCACTTGGTCTATCCCCCATTTTGATCCTGTCCCTTTTCAAAAGTGGGTGCTTACATCTTCCCTCCCCCCCTTCCTTCCTGCCATCCTTTCCATTACCCCCCCTCTCATTCCCTTCCCCCCTACTCTGCTGTAGGGTGAGATATCCTATTTAGTATATATGTCATTCTCTCCCTGATCCAAATTCCATGAGAATAATGTTTTGCCTTTTTGGCTTCCTCTACTTCCTCTCCCTTGTAACAACTTTCCCTTGCCTCTTCTATATGAGATAGTTTTACCCCATTCTGTCTCTCCCCATCTCCTTTCATTATATTCCTCTCTCACCTCTTAATTTCACCTTTTAAGTATCATCCCTTCTTATTAAATTCGACCTGTGCCCTCTATCAATGAATACTTGTAAGCACATATACACATATTCACGTATGTATTCATATGCCCATATACCCTTCTTCAACTATTTTCATACAGAGAAAAATTTCATCAGGTAGAGTTATTGTTTTTCCATGTAGGAATGTAAATAGGTCAACTTTGATAGGTTCATTGTGATATCTTTTCGCTGTTTAACTTCTCAAGCATCTCTTGCTTCTTTTATCTAAGTGTCAAATTTTCTATTCAACTCTGTTTTTTTTCCTCAAGAATGCTTGAAAGTCCTCCATTCCACTGGATGACCATATTTTTCCTTGAAACATGATACCCAGTTTTTTTTTAGAAGAGAAATGGCTTTAATTTGATAACAGCTTTCAGCTACAGACATTAAGGTTTAAGGCATGTATCAAAACAGAAGGCTCTCTGCCATTGGCTAGCAGCTGCTGCTACATTCTCATGATATGTGCACTCGAGGCACAGCATATAAACAGTTTCTCTATATATATTTTTAAAAGTATTTGGCAATGACAGTTCTCATGACACATGCCCTCTGGGCACACAAAATTACACTTAAATGCCTTTCCACTCCCTTCTCAAACAGGGCATCCCCTTCACAGAGAACCAGTCATCCCTTGCACAAGAAATGTTTGTGGTTTAAAAAAAAAAGACATGCATATTGCAATGGTTATTTTTAAAAAATTAAGCATTGCTTCAAAACACAATTTAAAAGTCTAAAAGAAGCCAACAGTCTCAGAATGTGCAACAGGAATATGGGACCATGTAAGACCATGAAGGAGAGGAGAAAATCGATTATCTACTTCAGCAGCAGGGAGTGGGTTGTCTTTGTGATGGATGAAAAAAAAATCCTGAGAGAGTCCTAAAACATCTATCAAAGTCCTTCAGGGTGATATGCCATTAGTGAAGGGAAGGGACAGGACATCGATGGGAATCTACAAGGGATGCTTGGACATCCACTTCTCATGGGAAACATACTAAAGTCTGGGTTTTCTTCTTTTTTTGGGGGGGGGGGAAGAAACTTGGCCTCTTTCCTTTCCCTCTTCTTGGTCAGAAGGCAAGCACAAAGGTTCAGGCATTGCCTCCACATATCTTCAGCAGGATCTTCCAGTAATCCCCAAAGGTATCTCCCTTAATGTCATGGTATAGACTCTTGCCATAGAGTCTCTTGTAAAAAGCTCGGATGTAAAGTAGGTTGATCTATCTTCGAGACTCCAAGATTCGGATAAGAGTCCTGTCTTTTGTTCCTGCTCCCCTCATTGCCTTGTTGCATCTTTCTGAAAAGACAGCTGGAGTGTTTTTGAGGCACTTGACCACAGCCAGCATGCCCTATTCCAAGTCCCCAGACATTTCCTGGCAGATGCTATTCTCAATATCCCGATTTGTCATCCACTGGTACCCACTGAAAACTGCTGTCAGGTGAGCTCGGCTCCTTGTGCACAGGATGGCATTGAACTTGGATTCATCTGTCCCCAGACGATTCTCTCCAGCTGCATACAGATCCTGGACATGTCTTTGAGCCAGGGACAAATCCACATTTGTGCTTTCGTCAAAGTTTCCCTGAGTGAGTGAGATCAGAAGTCTCTGGAAATGTCCTGATGTATCACTTCTAATGGCTTCCTCCAAAGTCTTCTTGCATTCTGTTTTGTAGAACCTGTTGATTTCTCATATGTGTTCATTGCTACATAAGGCAAGGATCTCATTGAGGCATGCTTCATCTGTGGCAGCACCCTTGATGGCTTCCTTTATTTCATAGGCATCATAGAGGACCGGTGACTTCATCAAAGCCAGGATGGTCTTCTCGAAATTCCCTGAGAGTTCTGATTTGAGATCCTTGATCAGGTCCTTCCCATATGCTGTTTTGAAGGAAAGAAGGATCTGCTGTCTCTGCTTGTTGGAGCGACTTCCAAGGCAGTCAATTATGGCCTGTTCATCAGTCCCAAATCCTTTCATAGCTTTCTGCAAGACTTCTGCATCCCTCAGGGGATCAAAGCAGGGAGCATCTGGGATGGTGCCTTGTTTTCCATGCTGTGATGGAGGGAAGGCTGGGGTGACTGATCCTGAGGATCCAGGGTAGGCTGGCATCAGTTGCTGATGCCCAGGTGGCCGCACTGGCTGCTGGGAAGGTGGTTGCATTGCATGTTGCCTTGGATAGGTCATTGGTGGCTAACCAGGATAGGCCCTTGGAGGCTGCTGCCCAGGAGGTGGCATGGGTTGGCCTGGCACAGGGCCCCCAGGGTATCCTGGATAAGCTGGCATTCCTGAGAGTGGGTTTCCTCCAGGAGGTGGGTGCATTCCATTAGGGGGCACTGGATGCTGGGCAGGAGGGGGCTGCCCAAACCACCCTGGAGGAATGGGTGGGAAACCTCCTCCAGGAGCTCCAGGATACATATTTGGCATGTTGGCTCCTCCAAATGTCCCTGACATGTTAGCAGCCATTCCTGAAAGATATTCCTGGTTGAACTTCCCAGCATTGTTGGCCAAACTGTCCAGCCCAATGGGGGCATGTTGCCAGGGGGATAGGCTGTGCTTTCCCAAGCAGCTGGTGGGTTTCCCCCTACTGGGAGGAGGATAGCCTGGATAGCTCATTGTTTAGATCTTTCAGCACGGCCATCCCCCTAGCCGATGCATCTCTGTGCCACAGTCTGGTTGCCTCCCCAGCCCAGGCTCGCATGATACCCAATTTTGCTGGGTAGGTCAGAAATCCTGCACTAACAGCCCCAAATGAAAATATGAGTGGGTTACAAGCCATAGAGGACCTTAAGAAGGATTTCAAAAACTAAATAAGAGAAGTGGAGGAAAAATTGGGAAGAGAAATGAGAAGGATGCAGGAAAAGTATGAAATGAGAGTCAACAGCCTGACTGAGGAAAATAACACCTTATAAAATAGACTAACTCAAATGGCAAAGGCGACACAAAAGGATAATGAGGAGAAGAATGCCTTAAAAAGCCGAATTTGCCAGATGGAAAAAGAATCGCAAAAACTCATTGAGGAGATTCATTCCTTCAGAGTTAGACTGGAGCAAATGGAAGCTAATGACTTTAAAAGAAATCAAAATGCTGTTAAACAGATACAAACAAATGAAAGAATAGAAGGCAATGTGAAATATCTCATGGGAAAAACCACTGACCTGGAAAATAGATCCAGGAGAGATAATTTAAAAATTATTGGACTACCTGAAAGCCATGATCAGAGAAAGAACCTAGAATTCATCCTTCAAGAAATTCTCAAGGAAAATTGCCCTGATGTTTTAGACCCAGAGGGGGAAATAGAGGTTGAAAGAATCTATAGATAACCTCCTGAAAAAGATCCCAAAAAGAAAACTCCTAGGAATATTATAGCCAGGTTCCAGAATTCCCAGATCAAGGAGAAAATACTACAAGCAGCCAGGAAGAAACAATTTCAATACTGTGGAAACACAATCAGAATAGCACAGGACCTGGCAGCTTCTACACTGAGGTATTGAAGGCCTAGGAATATGGTATTCCTGAGGTCAAAAGAGCTGGGTTTAAAACCAAGAATCACCTATCCAGAAAAACTGAGTATCTTGTTTCAGGGGAAAATATGATAATTTAGTGGAGAGACAGAATGGGGTAAACTATCTCTTGTAGAAGAGACAAGGGGAAGTGGTTGCAGGGGAGGGGAAGAATAGGAAGGCAAAAAGGCAAAAACATATTCTCATTGAATTTGCCTCAGGGAGAGAATGACATACATACTAAATGGCATATCTCACCCTGCAGGAGAGTAGGGGAAAGGGGGATGAGAGGGGGAATGATGGAGGGGAGGGCGTAGTGGGGGGAGGGGAGGTTGGAAGTACCCACTTTTGAAGAGGGACAGGATCAAAGAAGGGAATGGAACATGTGGAGGGTGGGATGGGTGGGAAGGAAATATAAGCAGTCTTTTACAATATATCTACTATGGAGATGTTTGGCATAGCTTTATAAGTACAACACATACTGAATTGCTTATCTTCCCAGAGGGAGCGGGTGACAAGGGAAGAAGGGAATGGATCTTTGGAATGGAAGATTTAAAATTAAATATTTCAAATGTAAAAAATATAAAAATAAAGATAAGGGGTGAAACAAAGATGACCATTATCACCAATATCTTCAATTTTATTGCCAAAATTTTACCTTTTTCTTTAAAAGAAGTAAAAAAACTGACAGAATTAGACTAGGTAACAAAGAAGTTATCACTCTTGGTAGATGATATGGTTGTATACTTAAAGAATCATAGAGAATCTACTAAAATTACTTAAAATAATTAACAACCTTAGCTATGTTGCAGGATATAAATTGTTCTATATAATATTTCCTTTCATAACTCCACCAATAGTGCATTACCATCTCATTTTTCCTATATCCCCTAATAGGTACGAAGTAGTACCTCAGTAATATTTTAATTTGCATTTTCCAAATCAATAGCTAGATTACTTTTTTCCCCATATTACTATTGATAGCTTTGATTGTTTTGCTCTATATTGATTATATCTTTTGATCACTTATCAGTTGGGGAACTCTTATTTTTATAACTTGACTCAGTTCTCTAGATGTTTGAGAAAAGATGCCTTTTTTAGAGAAACTTGCTTCAAGAATTTTTTTCATAGTTATTATTGCTAACTGTATTTCCCTCCATCCTATTCCCCCATTTATTTTATTCTATTTTTTCACCCTGTCCCTCCTCAAAAGTGTGTTGCTTCTGACTATCCCCCTTTCCCAATCCAGTGAATTGTTTTAATCATGATTTCACCCTCTGGTTCAAGGATTTCAAATTAGTTTCCTTTAATAATTTCTTGAAAGGTAATGTCCAGCCCCTTTTGTAATCTTGGGTGACAGCTGACAGCTTACCTGGGACTGACTTGTGATCCTCGTGGTGATGATGAGGCCAGGTGGGGTTTTTCTGTGTTTATCTGGGCCTATACTGCAGCACTTGGAGCTCTGCTTCCTGAAAAATGCCTGTTTTATCTGGACTATGTTGAAGCACCTGGATTTCTGTCATCTGGAAAATGCCCAACTGCCCTGGGCTGCACTGAAATGCAGGGAGATCTGGCCACTGGAGAAGGCATGTCTGCCTGGGTGTGCATCAATGCCATGGTTGTTCTCTGAGCCAGAGACTACTGGTTCCCCTAGCTATGCTATGATATGTGGAGAGCCCTGGTGCTGGCTTTTTCCTACTCACCAAATTTCAGTTTCTCCTGCTGGTTTGCTGAGGTGGGGTTTGCCCCTGGGTTTCTGGGATGATTCCTGCCCTAAAATGTGTGCCCCCATTACCTGAGTGAGACGGATCTTTCTTATTGATCTTCCAAGTTTGCTGCACTAGAAGACTACTTCATCCTCTTTTTCCACTGGCTCCATTCTTCCAGGATTTGTTCTAGAATTTCTTTCTATTATTCAGAGGTTAATATGGGAAAGGTGGAACAATTTACTGCTTACTCCATCATATTGGTTCTCAGAAGTTCTTCTCTAAAAAATTCCATTTATCTTTTGATATATTATAAAATTTCTTTTTGTTCCATTCTTTCTTTAGACTCAATAAAATTATATATTTTATTAGGCTCTAGTTCATTTTACCATATTTGTTACTAGACCTTTGTAGTTTTTTGAATAAGCAGGTGTCCATTTTTTTGTAGATTGGTATTGTTTGAGTTTTAGAAACCCTCTTTTGATTTTCCTGCTTTTCTGCCCTCTTAATATACTTTCCAGTGTTCCAGTCATTTCTTCACCATTTGTTTTCTCCGTTGTTGCATAGCATACCGGGGCTAGACTCAAAACGGCCTCAACATCTGTCATTTGGAGTATTTGTATTCCACTTGTTTCAATAGGTGTGCTTGTGCTGTTATGATTTGTTCAAGATGGGGTCAGTCCCCTTCCTTTCAGGTTTAACAGGACCATTCACACTGGCTTTTCGTTCCTGTCACTGTTGAAGCTCTCATTTCTTAGTTTTCTGTCCAGCACAAATAAATGGCAATGGTGGTGCTTCATGGAATGCAATGTGGATGTTCTAGACCAGTTGTGCAAACTCAAGTGGAAATTAATGCCATTAGTCAATATATTGATATAGAAAACCCCAAGTTAACATTATTATGTTATGTTATATTTGTGCTTATTTTCTTAAATATCTTCCAGTTATTTGTAATTTAGTTGGGGTTGCCCTTGAGGGCTCCCTAATGGCTTTGAAAATGTTGTTTTATAAAAAGCCACTGTAGTCTTGGGGGTTCACTGAACTAGGTACAGTCCTTGGCAGAAGAGAACATACTCCATCCCTCCTCTGCCTCATCCTCCTCAATTTTCTGTATGGACATTTTAACTGCTTGGAAAGTGTTCAGTAGATTGTGGGTGAGGTTTACTTATTGGCAGTAGCAGGAGGAAAATCTCAGTGTGCATACCACACATAAGCGATAGGGTTGTTTTAGACATTTTTTTTTTGCTAGAGGAGTGTAAATGTTGGTTAAGGAACTAAGTGAATAATTTAAGTACAAGCTTTCTATAAAATTAATTCATAAAGATTTTCTCAACCTCTAGAGTGCTAACATTTTTGTCCAATGGATTCAATTATAATTTTTTCAACATATGATATAGAACTACATTTTTGAGGGGGTTGTGGAAAGTAAAACTTTCTATCATACTGTCCTGTTGGGCATGGGATCAAAATAAGTATTTAGTTCTTTACTTTGTTTACATATTTTCAGTACCTCATTCACAGATCTTTTTAAAGAAACAGCATAGATGATTGAGTAACCAGTTACTTTCAATGTCATTATTCATGTAACCAAATTTGAAGCTCAACATTGATCTGATCCCAGAGAAACTTGTTCTTTTAGATTTATTAGAATAAAATACTCTATATAACATCTACATCACTCCTCTGGCTACTTAAAATCATGCAGTCCCTCTTATTCACCTTAAGTTATCATCCATTAGAATTATTTTATGCCCCTATAGCTATAATAGAAATAATGTGTATGTTTATGAATTTCCCTTATTTGGTAGATTGCATTCAGAATCCCAAGCACATAGAAAAAACATATATGTGAGAACACACACACACACATAGTCACAAAGTTCTTAGCAACAATTAAGTCATTACTCTTGGTATAATTAACAAATAGCAAGGATTTGAATGGTGACCAAATTAAATGTTAATATATACATTTTACAATCTTTCTTAGTAGTACTTGGCTGCCCTTAGGGACTCACAATCGACAAAATCCCATGATTCCTATAGCATCTGCTTTAGCTGCCTATTTTATGTAACTTTCGATATGCCTGATGAGAAAAAAGAAAGAAAGAATGTATACTTTGGTCTTGTTTTGGAGGGATGTGAGAACTTGATAGTCCAATGACTTTCAGTAGCTTCTCCATGATATTCTGCTAAATACTCAAGAAGTCAGCATTACTTTCTGGAAGCTCCACCTTGATGAGACTAGCTACCTCTACTGTGATAAAGATTTTTGATTTATGAAATATCAGTAAGTGAAATTGGATTCTACTAATTATCTGACATTGTATGAGGTGGTTTCTGTCCTAAGGGTTGGAATGAAAATAATTAATTTCTTAGAATTCCCATTTGACAATAATTTAGAATATTTTGCCTGTTTTATTCTCAACTTGGCTTTAAGTGCCATCATATAAATGGAATACATTAAAGAATAAAAATTGATTTTCATTATTTGCTACCATTTAAGCTGTGTTCCGAAAAAAAAAAAATTTCTGAAGTGGAAAGCAACTGAGGGCTAAGTCATTCTCATTTCTACAAAGAAAAAGAATGGGAAATAAAGAAAAATGTAGGTTTCTGACATTCCAAACATGCTCATAAGTATAGTGACAATGTTAAGTACTTGAGACAATCTCAAAACAATAAAAAAATCATTCATGTAGAGGCCAGTGCTGCAGCAACATTAAATGACTGTTAATTTTTCAGAAGACCTTAAAGATGATAGATTTCTGTCTTTCAGAATATGTGTGTATATAGATCTATATAATCAGTGAAACTAGCTTAGAAATGACATAAAATACATGATTATGAAAGATTATTGATAAAATTTTATAATATCTATTTATTATTTAATGGAACAAAAGAAAGAAAAACTCAGAATGGATATTTTTACCCTGAAGTTTCATACTGTGCCTAATATCTTCCTGTTGAATTCAGCCATTTCCTCCACTGGACCAGGAAAAGAGACATACACAGACAGATATACACACACACACACACTCACTCACTCACCTACATATATACCTTATATATGGAGTGATGATTATAATAAAAAAATAATTATTGAAATGATTGCACATTTTTATCTTTTATTTCAAACCAAAATCTTAATATTCACTGGCAGAAAACATGTCTAATCAAATTACGTAATTATATTAAATTTCCATTTGATGGGAAAATTCATTCATGTTTTGATGGGAAAAAATGTATGTTAGAATTAAGAAAAGGGAGAAAAATCAGGGGGAAATCGATTGTCACGAGGTTGCTAAAATCTATCAGAAGATGTATGGAGAAGTAGAAAGTGGCTGATAATCAGATTCTCTATAAGACACCCTCAAAGACAACAGTTATGGAAGTGCTTTATTTGAAGAGAATCTTTATCAAGATTTCACTCATTTTGGATCAAAGCCAGAT
Organism: Gymnobelideus leadbeateri; assembly: GCA_011680675.1. NCBI lineage: Eukaryota > Metazoa > Chordata > Mammalia > Diprotodontia > Petauridae > Gymnobelideus > Gymnobelideus leadbeateri. The sequence continues at coordinate 61,026 of WOXC01009233.1, read as the reverse complement.
GTCCCAATAAGTTACTTTTCAATTCATACAAGTCTCTAATGTATTAAATCATGCAAATCCTTTACTCTAGTAAGCCTAGCAGAGGGGAAAAAAAAAACAACAACAATAAAAATTAATCTGTAAGATTGATTCTTGACTGACAAACTTCATATCCCAATGCTGTGGTAATTTTTTTCTGTGATTTATTACACTAGGGGTTCAGTCTCTGGGTTCTCTTTAGGGAATTTTCTTTCTCTCCTGGTTTTGCAAAAAAAACAATAGCATGAAACATGTCATTCTTACATGTCTACATATTATAAAGATTAGAACTTTAGAGCTTGAGAGAAACTATTCAATCTTAAATGAGGGAAAAAAGGCCAAACGTTTATGATAATGGTAGAAAGTAGCACAGAAACCAAGTAGAAGAGTTGAGAACAGAAACCAAAGATTCTGGCTGCCACCAGAAAGATTAGAAGAGTCATTGGCTGCGTTCACCTTATGTTTATAGTCTTGTTGGATGGGTAGCTCTTCTAACTAGAACTTGTCCAACCAATCCTCAGTCAGTAGTCTTTTCAGAGGCAGCCATATTCACTGGGAACCAATCACAAGATGTGTAATTGGTTCAAGTGATGATAATGAAGTTCAAATAGCACACTCAAATAGAAATTTTAAGATCAGAAGACCTAGGGACAAATCTGACCTCTGAAACTTTTTTACCTTGATGACATTAGACAATTTATTTAACCTTGCTCAAATAAAATCTCAAATTTGTGATTAATAAATGGAAGGAAGTATATTAAATGTCCTACAAAGTCATATCCACATCTAGATACATGATTCCAGGTAAATGAGATGCACTTAGCAAGCCCTTCGCAAAATGTATATTATTACAAAATATCAACAATCATTCTTAGTGGAAGTAGTATAATCAAACCCTCACAGATCAAGTTGATTTGCTCTATTACACTTCTGAAGATTGCTATCCTCCTTAGTCCTTAGCTAGCTATCTCAGTAATGTCAGAGTATGGTCACAAAATGGGATGAACAATATACAGTATCTGCACAACTGCATGTTTGACCACAACTTCTATAGTGATTGTGCATGATGGATTAATAATATTGCTTCTCCCCCACATCCTACACATTAATACTGATTGATAATCATCGTAATTAACAGGTACAATATTGTATTCTGAAAGCATGAATCAGAACAAGATTTATTTTGTATCTGTGTATTTTCTTTTTTTTTTCATCATTTGAAGGTTGGATTATTAAGAAATTATCCCTTTGTTGTTCACTCAAGTTATTAAAAAAGGTTGTCTGACTATTAATGGATGGAGGTTGTAGTAATCTGTTGTTAGAAGAAGAAATATACTGACTGATGGAATTGAATATCCTTGAATTATTAACCTAAGCAGTCTCCGGTTCAACTTTGTGAGTTTAGCCTCACATGTTAGGTGAGGTTGTTCCTGACTGTCACTTTTATTGGGCATTCACAGTTTTATGATAATGGAAACACTTAATATTTAATAATGTATGGAGAAGACCTTTCATGTTAAACTATACATTACTTTAGAGGCTACTAATTTTATTGCTGTACTTAAACTTGCAATACATAACATCAATTGTACAATTCTCTAAGTCATTCAACTTGTCATTGGGTTAACTATGATTTTCTGTCTGAAGGCTAGGTGGAAAATCATTCCTTGTTTGGTTGTCTTGAATTTAACTAATGACTTCTTCACATGACATTGATAAGGTAAAGTGATTGAAGAATGACTGTGGATTCAATGTAATTACTAACATTTGTAGTTTCGAAAGTGAACTCATAGATATTTCTGTGTTTCCCCTTTCAGTGGTTTTAACTCCTTAGCGTGTCCACCAAAGGAGCCATTTTTTTTTTATTTCTCTAAAGGAAGGACACAGCCTTGCATTTACTAGGAATCTTTGTGTTTTGTTTTGTTTTGTTTTTACTGTACAGTCTAGTCTATCCAATATTGGTATTATTATTTTTTTCTAAATTACCTAATATGTTATCCCCATTCTTTGTTAGTCTCCTGATCTAAACATGTAAATATAGTTCAATAATTTTTAAAATTAATTTTAGAATTCTCTCATCTCAGGCCGGCTAGGTGGTGCAGTGAGTAGAGCATCGGCCCCGGAGTCAGAAGGATCTGAGCTCGGATCCGGCCTCAGACACTTAACGCACACACAAACAAAAACCTAGCTGTGTGACCTTGAGCAAGTTACTTAACCCCAATTGCCCTCCAAAAAAAAAGAATTCTCTCATATAATATATTAATTATACTTCTCTGCTTTGTCATCTGCAGTTGATGTAAGCTGTGCTTAGAGCTAAGAGACATAGGTTGAAAACTCGACCTCTGCCATTTATATAGGGTAATTTAATTAACCATTCAGACCCCTTTCCTTCAGTGAAAATGCATATGATTATACTTTTGTTCCCTACTTCTACGTCTATTAGCACTATGTTTTGTTTTGTTTTGTTTTTCTTTATCCACTCTGCTATCTGCTTCAGTTTTATGGGAGAGTTCATTCCATTCACAATCATACTTATAATTACTAACTGTTTTTTTTCTCTCCATTCCTATTTCCCCCCTGTTTAAGTTTCTCTATCCTTTCTCCCTTTTCCTCCTCATTTTTGTTTTGCTTCTCATGAACAGATTTATCAATCTGCCCTCACTTCTATCAGCTCCTCTCCATTTTCTTTCCCCTGTCCCCTACTCCTTTATCCCTCCTTCCTATTCACCTTCTCCCTGTTCTCCTCCCCTTCTCCTTTTACTTCTTATTGGGTGAGACAGATTTCTATACTCAATTGAGTTTGTTTATTAACTCTGTGAGTCAAATCTGAAAGGGGTAAGGTCCAAACAGTGCTTACCTCTCCTTTCTTTCCCTCTACTGTAATAGGTATTTTGTTAATTTGGTGATATAATTTCCCTATTTCTACCTCTTCGTTTCCTCTTATCTCAGTACAATCCTTTCTTCCACCCCTTATTTTTTTATTATTACATCAAAGTCAACTTATTTACATACCCTCTGTCTATGCATACCCCCCTTAAATGTCATATAAAGATATAGTTCTCAAGAAACACAAGTATCACCTTTCCCATGTAGGGATGCAAACAGTTCAATCATTTTTTTTCTTTTCCTGTTTACCTTTTTATGCTTTTCTGCACTCTTTATTTGAGGAATAAAATTTTTGATCAACTCTGGACTTTTATTCAGGAAAATTTGGATGTCCTTTTATCATTTAATGCTTATCTCTCCCCCCCCTCTGAAAAATTATGCTCAGTTTTGCTAAGTAGTTTATCCTTAGTTGCAGTCCAATCTCCTTTGCCTTCTAGAATATCATATTCCAGACCCTCTAATCCTTCAATTTAGAAGGTGCAAGGTCTTGTGTAATCTTGACTCTAGTTCCACAATATTTAAATTATATCTTTCTAGCTCCTTACAGTATTTTCTCCTTGACCTGATAATTTTGGAATTTACCCAAAATTCCTTGAAATTTGTAATTTGTAATTTCTTTCAGGAGATGATCAGTGCATTCTTTTGCTGACTATTTTACCCTCTGATTCTTGGAAATCAAGGCAGATTTCCCTGATAATTTCTTGAACGATGCTATCCAGTCTCTTTTGTGATTAGGGCTTCCACATAGACCAAAATTCTTTATTGATTTCTCATGGATCTATTTTCCAAGTCTGTATTTTTTTTCAGTGAGGTATTTTACATTTTCTTCCATTTTTTTCATTCTTTTGATTTTGTTTTCCTGATTTTTATTGACTAGTCATTACCTGTTTCCATCAGTTCGTTTGTGTACCTCCTTTTCCATTTGGCCCATTCTACTTTTTAAGGAGTAGATTTCTTCAGTTGATTTTTTTCCCCTTTTGGTCAACTGTAATTTTTAAGGAATCATTTTCAACAGCCAATTTTTTTTTTCCTTTCTATTCTAAACTGTTGACTCTCTCTTGCAAACTTCTCATTTCTTTTCCCCAACTTTTTGTCTACCTCTCTTATTTGACTTTTAAAATACTTCTTAGCTCTTCCAAGAAGAGGTTTGAGAACTCTTCATATTTCCCTTTGAGATTTTGGGTATGGATATATTGACAGTATTCATTGAATTTTCATTTTGACTTTCCCTGTCCTCATGAAATCCATGATCAATGGCCATTTCTGCTTTTTTACTCATGATGTTTGCCTATTTCATGTCCTTTAAAGTTGAACCCTCCTGATGGAGCACAGAGGGCACTATCCCAAACTTCTTATCCTGGTTGTCTTGGGTCTGGTCATTGGCTTTTTGTGCTGGGGCCACAGTTGCTGGCAGTTAGATATTGTAGGAGTCTAGCACGTTACCTGGTTCTAAGCTGGGGTCCTAGTGGTGGTGCATGGCATGTTCTGAGATCAGGTCAGGTTATATTGTCTTTCCTTGTGGCTACTTTGATGCTCTCTGGGTAGTGATGTTTCTGGCCACTGGAGAATGCCTGCTCACTGAGGGCTACACTGAAGTACATGGAGTTCCATCCACTAAATGATGCCTACCCATTGTAGGGGTTACTGAATTAAGGAGAGACTTGGTTACTGGAGGACCCCTGCCCACCAAGAGTTAAATGGAAACAAAAAGGAGGATCAGCTGCTAGAGTATGGCAGCATTCTGGTGCAGATGGTGGTTCTTTGAACAGGGGGTTACCAGTTCTCCTGGCTGTAACAAGGCATTCAGAGGGTCCTGGTGTTTGTGATTCCCTTCTCCACTGTCCCCTGGCTCAGAATCTCCCTCTGGTTTGCTGAGGTGGGTCTTACTGCTGGTTTGCTGGGAAGCCTCCTGTACTGGACCATGCTCCCCTTCCACCAGGGAGAGGAGGGCCTTTCCCATTAATCCTCCAAGCCTTCCAGGATAAAAGAATTTTATGCCTTCTTTTTCTGTTAACTCTGCTAACATTCTTGGGGAGATATTTACTCTATTTTTTAGAGTTCAATAAGGTGGAGTGAGAGCCACTTGTTGTTTACTTTGCCAAATTGTCTCCTGGAAGTAGACTTTTTCATAGGCTCACATAAGGATCTTACACTCTATACCAAGATAAGGTCAAAATGGGTATCTGGTGTAGATATAAATGGTGATTATTATTTCCAGGTTATTCATTTTTAGTTTTCAACATTCATTTCCACAAGATTTTGATTTACAAATTTTTTCTCCCTATCTCTTCCCAACCCTACCCCAAAATAGTGAGGCTCCTGAATAACCCTTCCCCCTGTCTGTTCTCTCTTATATCCTTCCCCATTCTCCCCCAACTTCCTAGGAGGACAAGATGGATTTCTATGCCCCAGTGCCTGTATATCTAATTCCCCAGTTAAATGGAACAAACACTAACATTTTTTGAAACTTTGATTTCCAGAGTCATTCCCATCTTCCCTCCTCACCCATCTTCACTGGGAAGACAAGCAATTCAACATAGGCTGCACATGCGTAGTTACACAAAGCATTTCCATAGTAGTTGTATTGTAAAAGACTACCTATATTTCTTTTCATCCTTTCCTGCCCCCAATTCTTCTGTTTTCCACTTTGACCCTGTACCTTTTCAAAAGTGTTTGCTTCTAACTACCCTCTCCCCCAATCTGCCCTCCATTCTATTACCCCCCCCTATCCCATTCCCCCCCCCCCCGCTTTCCTACAGGTCAAGATACCTAGTTCAATGTGTATGTCAATCCCTCCTTAATTCAAATTCAATGAGAGTATGGTTGACCCATTGTCTTTCACCTTCCTGCTCTTTCCCTCCATTGTAAAAGTATTCTCTTGTATCTTTTATTTGAGATAATTTACCCTAACCTGTCTCTCCTTTCCTCCTTCCAATATATTCCTCTTTCACCTCATAATTTAATTTTTCTAATTTAATATTTTTAGTTTACATCATACATTTCCAGAAAATATTGAGTTACAAATTTTCTTTGCATTTTCCCCTACCACCACCCCAAAACAGTGATCCCAATGAATATCTCCTCCTCTAATCTGTTCTCTCATATATCTTCCCCCATGTCCCCTGCAAATTTCCAGTAGGGTATAGTGGGTCTCTAAGACACTTCCAGATTCTTTCCCTACCTCACTCGACACCCACCCTTACTGGGAAGATAAACAATTCAATATAGTTTGTACATGTGAAGCTATGCAAAACAGTTCCATAGTGGATTTATTGTAAAAAACTAACTATATTTTCCTCAATCTCATCCCACCTCCCCACTTATTCTATTGTCTACTTTGATCCATGGCCCTTTCCATAAGTGAATGCTTCCAACTTCCATCCCCTCCAGCCTGCTCTTCCCTCCAGCACCCCCCTCATCCCCTTCCCCCCTCAATGCTCCTGTAGGGTGAGATACCCTATTTAGTGTGTATGTCATTCCCTACCTAAGCCATATTCATTGAGAATAAAGTTGACTCATTTGCTTTTGCCTCCCTGATCTTACCCTCCATTGTAACAGTTTTCTTTTTCATCTTCTATATGGGATAATTTACCCCATTCTGTCTCCTGCATCTCCTCTTATTATATTCCTCTCTCACCTCTCATTTTCATCTTTAAGTATCATCCCTTCCTATTTAACTAGTCCTGTACCCTCTGTATATGTGTACTTGTATACATATATACACATACTCACATATGTATTTATACGCCCAAGTACCCTCCAAAATATACAAATACATATGTATGTACACACATACATACATATATATGTGTGTGTATGTATATATATGTATATATATATTATATATACACACACAATATACATATACATACACACATACTTTTCTATTTCCTTCAACTATTCCCATACTGAGAAAAGTTTCATGTTACAATTATTGATTTTCCATTTATGAATGTATTTCAACTTTGATAAGTTCCTTGTGATTTCTGTTCCCTGTTTACCTTCTCAAGCATCTCTTGCTTCTTGTATCTGAATGTCAAATTTTCTATTCAACTTTTTTTTTTCATCAAGAATGCTTGAAAGTCCTCTATTCCATTGAATGACCATATTTTCCACTGAAACATGATAATCAGTTATGCTGGGTAGGTTATTCTTGATTTTAATCCCAGCTCCATTGACCTCTGGAATATCATATTCCAATTCCATTGATCCCTCAGTGTAAAGGCTGCCAGATCCTGTGTTATACTTATTGTGTTTCCATAATTTTCAAATTGGTTCTTCCTGGCTGCTTGTAATATTTTCTTCTTGATCTGGGAACTCTGGAACCTGGTTATAATATTCCTAGGAGTTTTCTTTGTGGGATCTTTTTTTAGGAGGTGATTGGTTGATTCCTTGAACCTCTATTTTGCCCTCTGGTTCAAAAACATCAAGGGAATTTTCCTTGTGAATTTCTTAAGGGATTATTACTAGGTTCTTTTCTTTATCATGGCTATCACGTAATCCAATAATTTTTAAATTATTTCTCCTGGATCAATTTTCCAGGTCAGAGGTTTACCCCATTTCACATTGCCTTGTATTTTTTTCATTTGTTTGGATCTGTTTAATATTATCTTCATTTCTCATAAAGTTACAAGCTTACATTTGCTCCAATCTAATTTGGAAGGAATGATTCTCTTCAGTGAGCTTTGGAGATTCTTTTACCATCTGGCAAATTTGGCTTTTTACGGCATTGTTCTCCTCATTGCCTTTTTGAGCATCTTTTGCCACTTGAGTTAGTCTATTTCTTTTTTTTTTTTAAACAAATACTTTATTAACTTCTGTTTTACATCATTCATTTCCGCCAGATTTTGAGTTACAATCATTTTCCCCCCATTATTCCCCTACCCAACCTCCCAGAATAGCAGTCCCACAAGATATCGCTTCCTCCAATCTGCTCTCTCCCATACCTTCTCCCATACCCCCATCGACTTTTCCATTAGAGGAAGATGAAACTTTGTGTCCCAATGCCTGCACATCTTATCTCCCAATTATAGGCAAAAGAGTATTAATAATAGTATTTATATATATATTTGAAACATTTAATGTTACGACCTTAAATTTCCGATCCATTTCCTTCCTCCCTTGTCACCCATTCCTTCTTGGTATATAAGTAATTCAGTATATGTTGTACATGTCTAGCTATGCAAAACATTATCATAGTAGATATATTGTATAAGGCTGCTTATAATTCCCTCCCACTCATCCCAACCCCCACCTGGTCCATTCCCTACATGATCCTGTCCCTCTTCTATAGTGGGTACTTCCAACCTCCCCTCACCCCAAGGATGTCCTCCCATCCATCATCCCTCCTCTCATCCCCCTTCCCCCTATCCTGCTGCAGGTTGAGATATCCCATTTAGTATGTATGTCATTTTCTCCCTGAACCAAATTCAATGTGAATGTGGTTTTGCCTTTTTAGCCTTCCTTATTCTCCCCCTCCTTTGCACCCACTTCCCCTACATGAGATAGTTTACCCTACCATGTCTCTCCCCATCTCCTCTTGCCACTTTCCTCTCTCACCTCATAATTTCATCCCTTGAGTACTCTCCCTTCCCAACAAAATCAACCTATGCCCTCTATCCATATATAACTGTAACCATATACACACACATTCACATATGTATTCGTATGACCACACCCCCTTCTTCCATTATTTTCATAGTGAGAAAGATATCATCAGTCACAGATATTGCTTTTCCATATAGGAATGTAAATAGTTCAACTTTGATAAGTTCCTTTCGATTTCTTTTCCCTGATTACCTTCTCAGGCATCTCTTACTTCTTGCGTCTGGATGTCAAATTTTCTATTCAACTCTGGTTTTTTCCTCAAGAATGCTTGAAAGTCCTCTATTGCACTGAATGACCATATTTTCCCCTGAAACAAAATGCTCAGTTTTGCTGGGTAGGTGACCCTTGGGTTCATTCCCAGTTCTTTTAACCTCTGGAATATCATATTCCATGCTTTTCGATCCCTCATTGTAGAAGGTGCCAGGTCCTGTGCTATTCTGATTTTGTTTCCACAATATTGAAATTGTTTCTTCCTGGCCGCTTGTAGTATTTTCTCCTTGATCTGGGGATTCTGGAGCCTGGATATAATATTCCTAGGAGTTTACTTTTTGGGATCATTTTCAGGAGGTGATCGGTGGATTCTTTCAACCTCTATTTCCCCCACTGGGTCTAAAACATCAGGGCAATTTTCCTTGAGAATTTCTTTAAGGATGATTTCTAGGTTCTTTCTTTGATCATGGCTTTCAGGTAGTCCAATAATTTTTAAATTATATCTCCTGGATCTATTTTCCAGGTCAATGGTTTTTCCCATGAGATATTTCACATTGCCTTCTATTTTTTCATTTGTTTGGATCTGTTTAATAGTATCTTGATTTCTCATGAACTCACTAGCTTCCATTTGCTCCAGTGTGACTCTGAAGGAATGAATCTCCTCAGTTAGCTTTTGAAATTCTTTTTCCATCTGGCAAATTCGACTTTTTAAGGCATTCTTCTCCTCATTGCCTTTCTGAGCCTCTTTTGTCATTTGAGTTAGTCTATTTTTTAAGGTGTTATTTTCCTCAGTCAGGCTGTTGACAGTCATTTCATACTTTTCTTGCATCTTTTTCATTTTTCTTCCCAAATTTTCCCCCACTTCTCTTATCTGCTTCTTAAGGTCCTCTATGGCCTGTAGCAAGCTTGTATTTTCATTTTGGGCTTTTGCTGCAGGAGTTCTGACCTCATAGTCCTCCTCCATGCTTTGAGCCTCTTTGCCCCTAAAATCGGAGTCCAATGTTGAACTTTTCTGTTTATTTTGTTTCATTTGCCTAGGAATATAGCCACTTAATTACTTGATTTTTTGGGCTTGTTGCCACAGTAGGTCTCTGCCACCAGACAGGGGAGCTTCCCCATGTGGGGTCTTCACAACTTCTGCCTGTTGGGTGGCCTCTGTAAAGCCTCCACCCACTCTGGCAAGTTGGATACCCACCCCAAACCTCCCCCCCCAGACGACAATCCAGATCCAGGCAATTTAAAGCAAAAGTGATTAACCCCCAGACAGTTTGCTGGATCTCCCTACAGTTCGCAAACCAGGAGCTAGAGCCACTAGTGATGCTGCAAAATGGCTTCTGTGCACCTGTTTCTTCTGAAGCTTTTTGCCCCCAGGGGAGGCAGCCGTGCTTTCCCCAAATACTGGTCCCAAAGTCCATAGGGCACTAACCTCTCACTTTGTCCTAGGCATATCTGTGCTGATAATTCTGGAATTGCCACAATTTCTGGTGTTCTGGTGTCCCTCCAGCAGCCTGAAGGCCTCGCCGCCCTGGGGCTAAAACCAAGGGCCTGGGCTCAGCTCCCAGAGCTCTGCTCTGTTGGTTGCCAGTGCTCTGTGCTGCCTGCTCTCAGAGTGCTGCGCTGGCTGCTTCCTGCCGGGCTGTTGGGCTATCCTCAGCAGGAGGTTAGCTTCTCTGTGCCGTTCTGTGGGTGCTGTGGCTCCCGAAGTTGTTTGGAGTCCCCTTTCACATTATTTGAAATTTGTGTGGGGCAGAGCACATTGGTAATGCTGTTTCTACTCCGCCATCTTGGCTCCGCCCCCTGAATGAGTCTTTTTTTTTAGGGTGTTATTTTCCTCAGTAAAGCTGTTGACTCTCATTTCATATTTTTTGTGCATATTTCTCATTTCTCTTTCCAATTTTTCCACCACTCCTCTAATTTGAATTTCAAAATTATTTTAAGCCCCTTTATTGCCTGTAATAAGCTTATATTTTCATTTGAAGCTTTTGGCGCAGGATTTCTGACCTCCCAGTCCTCCTCTTGTTCCATATTTTGATCCTCTTTGCCCCCAAAATAGGAATCTAATGCTCAAATTCTTGTTTATATTGTTTCCTTTGCCTAGCAATATTGCCACTCAGCTACTTGAATTTTGGGCTTCTTCTCACAATAGGACTTTTCCACAAGACAGGGGAGCTTCTGTCCCAAAGGCTGGGGTTTTCTTAGCTGCCATAGCTATTAATTGGGTGCCCTCTCTGAAGCCCCCACATGCTCTGGCAAGCTGATCACACACAACACGACCTCCACCCCAGTATGCAATCCAGATCCAAGAAGCTTAAATCAATATCAATCACCACCAAGACTTATCACTGTAGCCCCCTATAGTTAGCATGCCAGGAACCGAAGCTGCTGTGTGTGTCCATGGCTGTGTTGCTTCTCAGTGGCTTCTTGCCCCCAGGGAATGAGACTGAAGTGCTCTCCCAACTAACTATTCCCAAAGTCCATACTGCACTAACCTCTCTCTTTGTCCATGGCATCTATGTGTTAGCAATACTGGAAATGCCACAGGCCACACTAGAGCTAAAACCTCAGTCTCAAGGGGACTGGGCTTGGCTCCCAGAGTGCTGTGCTGTCCGATCCCTGATAGGCTGCTGGAATGTCCTCATAGAGAGGTTAGCCTCTCTGTGTAATTTTGTGCATTTTGGAGCTTCAGAGGTTTTTTATAGTCCCCTTTTACATGAATTTGGTAATTGTGGGAGATGGAGCTTTTCAGAAGAGCTGTTTCTTCTCAGCCATCTTTACTCCCCCTTTGCATTCTTTATGTAATGATCAGACCTGAATAGAAAATTTTACTTTCAAATATAAGCTTCAAGAGAAGAATAAAAAGGTAAACAGAAAAGGGAAATCACAAGGGACATAATAAGGTTAAACTGCATTCCTGTATGATAAGTTGAACTGATAGGAACTTTCTTATTATTAGGGCAGTTAGAAAGACATAGAGCACAGTTGTGAGCTGAATATGACAGGATGATACCTTACTATTCTCAGAAATGGCTCAAAGAGGGAATAACATATACAATAAATTGGGTACAGAAATCTATCTTGCCTGAAAGGAGAGTAGGAAGGGAAGGGCATAAGAGAAGTGGCCTAGTGGTAGAACGTAGGGCATATTGGGAGAGGGATAGTCAGAATCAAAACCTTTTTTAGGAGGGACAGGTTAAAAGGAGAGAAAAAAATGAAATATATTGGGTGTGGGTGAAAGGATGGAGTGAAATAGCATAAGAAATAGTATAGAAACTGCCAAATCTGGAGATATCCTGATTGTGTTTCCACAATATTCATATTATTTCCTCCTGGTTTCTTATAATATTATTTCCTTAATCTGGGGATTTTGTAACCTGGCTATAATATTTCTAGGATTTTTCTTTTGGGGATCTTTTTTTTCAGGAGGTGATTGGTGGATTCTTTCAACCTCTATTTTGCCTTCTGGTTCTAATACATCAGAGCAGTTTTCCTTGAGAATTTCTTGGAGGATGATTTCTAGGTTCTTTCTTTGATCGTGGTTTTGAGGGAGTTAAATAATTTTAAATTATCTCTCCTGGTTCTTTTTTCCTGGTCAGTGTTTTTTTTTTTTTTTTTTAAAGCAATTGGGGTTAAGTAACTTGCTCAAGGTTACACGGCTAGTCATTATTTATGCGTGGGTGCTCATTTTCTGAGGCCAGATCTGATCTCGGGTCATCCAAACTCCGAGGCCGGCGCTCTTGCTCACTGCGCCACCTAGCCGCCCCTTTAGGGCAATTGCGGTTAAGTAACTTGCCCAAGGTTACACGGCTAGGTTTTTGTTTTTGTGTGGATTAAGTGTCAGAGGCCAGCTCCGAACTCAGGTCCTTCTGATTCCAGGGCCGGCGCTCTATTCACAGCGCCACCTAGCCGCCCCCAGTGTTTTTTTCCTATGAGATATTTCACATTGCCTTTTATTCTTTTATTTGTTTGGAACTATTTAACAGCATATTGATTTCTCTTAAAGTCACTAGCTTCCATTTGCTCCATTCTAATTCTGAAGGAATGATTCTTCTCAGTGAGCTTTTAAGATTCTTTTTCAATCTGGGATGTTTGGATTTTTAAGCCATTTTTCTACTCATTGCCTTTTTGAGCCTCTTTTACGATTTGAGTTAATCTATTTTTAAGGTGTTATTTTCCTCAGTAAGGCTGTTGACTCTCATTTCATACTTTTCTTGCATCTTTCTCATTTTTCTTCCCAATTTTTTCTTCACTTCGCTTATCTGCTTCTTAATGTCCTCTATGTCCTGTAACCAGTTTGTATTTTACTTGGAAGCTTTAGGTGCAGGAGTTCTGACTTTATTGTCTTCATCCTGTTCAGTGTTTGATATTTTTTGTCCCCAAAATATTACTCTAAAGTTGGATTCTTCTGTTTGCTTTGCTTCCTTTGACTTGTCATGTTGTTACCCTGTCACTTGACCCCTGGGATTTTTGCTACAATAGGAATCTGCCACCAGACAAGGGAGCTTCTGTCCCAAATGCTGGGGTTTTCTCAGCTGCTAAAGGTATTGGGTGCCCTCTATGAAAAGTCCACTCACTCTGGCAAGCTGGTCACACACCCCAGGACCACCACCCTAGACTGTAATCCAGATCCAAGCTGCTTAAAGCAAGAGCAATTACCTAGCTTGGTGTCCCTATCATCGGCATTCCAGGAGCTGAAGCTGTCATGTGTGAGTGGCTGAAGCAGCTACTCATCTGCTTCTCACCCCAGGGGAAGAAGGCAACACACTCCCAACTACTGGATCCCAAAGTCCACACTGCCCTGACCTCTCACTTTGTCCTTAGCATCTGTGTTGATAATTCTGCACCATCACTGCTGTTGGTGCTCTGGAAACCCTCCAGCTGGTGACTGGTCAGGTGCACCCTGGGGCTAAACCTCTGCCTCATGTGGGCCTGTGCTCAGCTCCCAGAGTGCTTTGCTTGCCAATTTCTGCCCTGCCTTCTGGGCTGTCTTCAGTAAGATGTTAGTTTTTCTGTGTCATTTTGTGGGTTTTGTACCTCCAAAGTTTGTTCGGAGTCCCCTTTTATATGAATTAGGGGAGGTGGATACCAGAGCTGAGTGGAAGTCCTGTTTCTACTCCATCATCTTGACTCCCTATTTTACACTTAACTGTATTACTTTTCTGCATATGTATTTAGTAATTGTGAATTAACATATAAACATAATAGTTTTCAATTATTCTGTAAAAATGGAGATTTATCCTAAGTTAAAGTGAATCTATTTTTTAATTGTATTCTGTAAAATCCTTTCATTTTGGCTATTCATACTGTAGTGATGTTAGGGAAAATATATTGAAACCACATTGAGAAACAATTCACCCTGAATGAAAAAAAAATCATTCCATTAAGTAAAACAAAATCATAAGTAAATGCAATATAATCAAATGACACTTAATCCATGGTTTAAGGGATCTGTAATTTTTTGGTTTTAGTCCTGCTTCCGCCCAAGTAATTTATAACCTCTCTATAACTTAGTAGGCAGTCTTCAAGAGTTTTGACAATTTAAGAAATCCTTATCCTTTGTTGAGTCTAATGATGGCTCTCCTAAATTAGGTAAACTGATTATTAGGTGGCAATTCATAAATTTTATTTAATAAGTTACAGTTATAATGAATTATTTTAACATAATATAATATTAATTTATAACTATTATAATAATATATTTATTTTGCTTATGAATTCATTGTTGGCACAACTATTTCCATGACCATATTATTATAATACATAAATGTATTAACATATTATATATTTTGTAATATATAAATGTTATAATATATTACTATAATAAAAATGTAGCCAATTAATTAAAATTTGATGACACACATACATCTTCTTTGATGACTCATACTTGAAAGCTTTCCAGCTTGGCACAACATTCTTTATTGAAGTCTTAGGTGAAGAAAGGCAAAGCAGTAGATCAAATATAGTAGCAGAGATTATTGTACTGCAATATAAAGCGAATCAAGTAGGGAAAAGGCATGGATTAGGAGTAAATGGAATGAACTAGGAGTACAAACTACTACAGTGTACTACAGAGAAGAAAATAACAAAGGTATACAGGGGCCAGAACATAGAAATATAAATAGAAGTCAAAAGACTGAAAACCAGGTAACATGAGACTTAGTCACATGCAAGGCTTACTTACTTTCTTCTAAAAATCTTTCAGGAAGTAAAAAGTATCCATTAATTGATTTGGAAAAGATTAGATGACCAGTTTGGGGACACCTTATGAAGAGATTCTCATTCAGGAACTGATAATACTGAATGATGCCCTTTGAATTTTCTTCCAGGTCTGAAATTCTGTGTTTGCAACATTACAAAAAACCAGGGCTGTGTGAAGACTCAGTGGGCACACCAGAGGATTCTGAAGTTACTACATTAACAATGCAGTCAAAAACTGCCTCGTCTTCTGCTATCCATAGACCTATAGGAAAAATATCTTGTAAAATTTAAATCAGTCAAGACTCTTTAATTACCTACTATATAACTTTATAGAAAATTTCTTAAATGTGCCTAAGCCTACTTCCTGGCCTAAAAAGCTGTGCTGCTTTAGATATTGAATTAATGACTTTCTTAAGTACATACTATGTACCAAATCCTGTGCTGTGTGATTTAAGACACAACCCACTGACTTCTGCGCAACATATTTAATCTTACTCTCCCATCATTATCTTCTAAATTCTTTGGAATTTGGCTTCTCATATCATCATTGAAATTTAACTCCTCTAAGGGGATATTAATGATATCAACTTTACCAAATCTGATGATATTTTATCAGTCTTCACCCTACTTGACCTCCCTTCAGACTTAAAGCTAGCAAAATCACCTCCTCCTGGAAACTATTTCTTCTTTTTCCACCCCATGACTGCACTCACTCCTGGTTTACATCCTGCTTCTTGGTTCTCTCCTCAGTCTTTTTTTTAAACAAATGCTTTATTAACTTCTGTTTTACATCATTCATTTCTGCCAGATTTTGAGTTACAATCATTTTCCCCCCATTATTCCCCTACCCAACCTCCCAGAATAGTAGTCCCATAAGATATCACTTCCTCCAATCTGCTCTCTCCCATACCTTCTCCCATACCCCCATCGACTTTTCCATTAGAGGAAGGTGAATCTTTGTTTCCCAATGCCTGCATATCTTATCTCCCTATTACAAGCAAAAGAGTATTAATAATAGTATTTATATATATTTGAAACGTTTAATGTTACGACCTCGAATTTCAGATCCATTTTCTTCCTCCCTTGTCACCCATTCCTTCTTGGGAGATAAGCAATTCAGTATATGTTGTACATGTCAAGCTATGCAAAACATTATCATAGTAGATATATTGTACAAGGCTGCTTATAATTCCCTCCCACTCATCCCACCCCCCACCTGGTCCATTCCCTACATAATCCTGTCCCTCTTCTATAGTGGGTACTTCCAACCTCCCCTCACCTCAAGAATGCGCTCCCATCCATCATCCCTCCTCTCATGCCCCTTCCCCCTATCCTGCTGTAGGTTGAGATATCCCATTTAGTATGTATGTCATTTTCTCCCTGAACCAAATTCAATGTGAATGTGGTTTTGCCTTTTTAGCCTTCTTTATTCTCCCCCTACTTTGCAACCACTTCCCCTTGCTTCTTCTACATAGGATAGTTTACCCTACCCTGTCTCTCCCCATCTCCTCTTGCCACTTTCCTCTCTCACCTCATAATTTCATCCCTTGAGTATTCGCCCTTACCAACAAATTCAACCTATGTCCTCTATCCATATAACTGTAACCATATACACACACATTCACATATGTATTCATATGACCACACACCCTTCTTCCATTATTTTCATAGTGAGAAAGATATCATCAGTCACAGTTATTGTTTTTCCATATAAGAATGTAAATAGTTCAACTTTGATAAGTTCCTTTTGATTTCTTTTCCCTGATTACCTTCTCAGGCATCTCTTCCTTCTTGTGTCTGGATGTCAAATTTTCTATTCAATTCTGGTTTTTCCCTCAAGAATGCTTGAAAGTCCTCTATTCCACTGAATGACCATATATTCCCCTGAAACAAAATACTCAGTTTTGCTGGGTAGGTGACCCTTGGGTTCATTCCCAGTTCCTTTGCCCTCTGGAATATCATATTCCATGCCCTTTGATCCCTCAGTGTAGAAGCTGCCAGGTCCTGGGCTATTCTGATTGTGCTTCCACAATATTGAAATTGTTTCTTCCTGGATGCTTGTAGTATTTTCTCCTTGATCTGGGGATTCTGGAACCTGGCTATAATATTCCTGGGAGTTTTCTTTTTGGGATCTTTTTCAGGAGGTGACCTGTGGATTCTTTCAACCTCTATTTTGCCCTCTGGATCTAGAACATCAGGGCAGTTTTCCTTGAGAATTTCTTGAAGGGTGATTTCTAGGTTCTTTCCTTGATCATGGCTTTCAGGTAGTCCAATAATTTTTAAATTGTGTCTCCTGGATCTATTCTCCAGGTGAGTGGTTTTTCCCATGAGATATTTCACATTGCCTTCTAATCTTTCATTTGTTTGGATCTGCTTAACAGCATCTTGATTTCTCATAAAGTCACTAGCTTCCATTTGCTCCAGTCTAACTCTGAAGGAATGAATCTCCTCAGTGAACTTTTGAGATTCTTTTTCCATCTGGTAAATTCGACTTTTTAAGACATTCTTCTCCTCATTGCCCTTTTGGGCCTCCTTTGCCATTTGAGCTAGTCTATTTTTTAAGGTGTTGTTTTCCTCTGTCAGGCTGTTGACCTTCATTTCATACTTTTCCTGCATCCTTCTCATTTCTCTTTCCAATTATTCCTCCACTTCTCTTATTTGATTTTTAAAGTCCTTCTTAAGGTCCTCTATGGCCTGCAACCCGCTCACGTTTTCCCCTGGGGCTTTTGGAGCAGGACTTCTGACCTCACAATACTTTTCCTGCTCTATGCCCCCAAAATAGGAGTCTAGGGTTGCATTTTTCTGTTTCCTTTGCCTTGGTATGTTGCCACTTAATTGTTTGACTTTTGGGCTTGTTGCCACACTGTGTCTTTAAGGCCAGCTAGAGGAATTTTCGTCCCGAACGTGTAGGGGGGGCAACTTCCATTTCTGGCAAGCTGTAAACCCACCCACAACTTCCACCCTAGATCACATTCCAGATCCAGGGAGGTTAAAGCAAGAGCGATTACCCCCCAAGACTGATCGCTGGATCTCCCCACGATTTGTAGCCTGGGAGCCAGAGCTGCCTCTGAAAACTACAAAATGGAGTGTCTCTTCAGTGGCTTCTAGCCCCCAGGGGAGGGAGCTGACGCATTCCCCAAATACAGGTCCCAAAGTCCATAGGACTCTAACCTCTTACTTTGTCCTAGGCATGTCTATGTTGATAATTCTGGAGTCGCTACAGCTCCTGGTGTTCTGGGGTTCCTCCAGCAGGCTGCTGGCCCTGCCGCCCTGGGGCTAAAACCTCGGACCTGGGCTGGGCTCGGCTCGGCTCCTGCGCTCTGCGCTCTGCGCGCTGCCAGCTCCCAGACCACTGCGCTGGTCCTTCCTGCAGGGCTGCTGGGCTGTCCTCAGCGGGAGTTTAGCTTCTCTGTGTCGTTCTGTGGGTGCTGGGGCTCCAGAAGTTGTTCACAGTCCTTTTTTACATAGTTTGTGGGGAATCTGGGGGCAGAGAGTCTTGGAAGAGCTGTTTCTACTCTGCCATCTTGGCTCCGCCCCCTCTCCTCAGTCTTGATTATTAGTTCTTATTACTTGCTTCTATCCCATGGCTCCTGTGGGACCTCCTTTCTATTCCTCTTTTATTACCACAATTTCTGTTCTTGTTAGTCTCCACTAATCATTTGTATTCAATTGATCCTCAGAATGAAATATCTATGTCGAATATTGATCCTGAAATATAGTTCCATATTGACAACTCCATCTTATCATTCTTCAAGTGACTGTCACGTAAGTATCCACTCAAAAATAAACTTAAAGTGACCAAAATAAAACTCATGATCTTTTTCTCCTAAACCTTCTCAGCCTGGGAATAGTCACATTATCTACAAACTCTCATTCGAAATCAAGTAGCATGGAAAATTTGCTTCTCCAATATCATTTCTATATTCACGATATTTCCTGTATATATTTTTTTCTTTTCCACCCACCCAATCACCAGCTTAGTACAATATCTCTCTCACTTGGAATTCCAGGAGCCAAGATATCATTGTAAGCAGGAAATTACTGTCACTCTCCACTGAGGTCTGTGTAGTTGGTGAGCTAGCAAATGGTGAGAATAATGAGATAATGGTGGAATCAATTGTCTCTTTATTATAGGACTATTTCATACAGAGCCAAAGATGCAAGGAGCTCACAGAGTTATTATGCCCCCTAAGAAAATGTAGACACCCGAAAGAATGTAGACAATGTAGAAAGATCCTACATCAAAGGAATGCAGATAATGTATAAGGAGCCTTCCTTAATCCTGTTTACTATTTACCCTTGCTTAAGATTAGTTACTTATTAGGGTATTATTCTAGAACCATATCTGGAGGCATAAACAACAACAACAAAAAAGATCACGTGGCCTCTTGCTCATCTGCCTGGTAACCTTTGCAGGGAACTGTATAGGACAGGAGAATATACCTTAGCAAGGTCAAGGGACCCCAAAATATTCCGTCCATAATACATCCTCCTGCTTGTCTGACCTGTAGCCTTTCAGATAATAATAAAGGGAAGGGGAACATTTCATTAGTGAAGCCAAAAAACTGCTGAAAATTAGCTACAATTTCTATCTTCATGATATTTCCTATATATGTCTTTTCTTTTCCACTCACCCAATCACCACATTAATACAACATCTCTCTCGCTTGGAAATCCTGGAGCCAAGATGTCAGTGTAAGCAGTAACTTGCTGTCACTCTCACATTTTGAAGTAAAAATAAATAAATACATACATGCATGCATACATACATACATACATGTATAATACATGAATAAATGAATGAATGAATAAATGAACAAATACATGCATACATACATACATAAATGAATGAATGAATGGATGAATGAATGAATGAATTAATTAATTAATTAATAGAATAAAGAGATGCAGGGAAAATCTTGGAACAGCAGAACCAGGGGATAGATAGGGAGAAGCTTTCTTTTATCCCTAACAGCTTAGAGGATCAGAAAGAAAGACCCTTCTCCCTCTGGGAAAAGGGGAGCTCAATCCAGAACAGGAAGCATCCCAGAAATTCAACAACCACAACCTTTGGAAGCCAGAGGGACATCCTAAATCCCAGGTAGTGGACAAACGATGACATCCTAAATCCCAGATAGTGGACAAACGATGACACCAAATCTTGCCACTTGCCTTAGCATAGTTGGGAGTACTGGCAGACTCCAGCTCAGGAAACAACCACTGTGAATCAGCATAGTCCTAAGTTGACAAGTGTCTTCCATTGGCCAAACCTCCATGTATTTCATCATTGCAAGGGCAAATAGGCAAACTTTATGAATCAGAATGCCATATACTTTGGTGTAGCCCCGGGGAAATACAGAAAAAACTCCACTTTAACTCAGCCCAGATCTAACTCCAATATTAGGAACCCAGCTTAGCACCAAGTCAGTTGCATCTACACCCTTCAGTTATCAGGACTTGGAGCCCAAGCATACAAAGACAGTGACCATGGCCTAATGGCAAGCAAAGTAGTTCTTTGCTCCTTGTTTAAGTTATTGTTATGGCAAACAAAATAATATTTTGCTCCTTGTTATAGCTATTCAAGTGCCTTTGAGCCTCAGCTTGATTTTATCAAGTCTTTGTTCAAAACAGTACACAGTGGGTTGCCCTTAATAAACATAAGGGAGCCTGAAGACATTTTCTGCCTTTAATAGACCTAAAAAATCATGGGGAGCCCCCAGTGGGAAAAATTTATAGGAAAGGTGAAACAGGAAGGAGAAAAGAATATAAAAGTTCAAGCACAAATTGGGACCAAGCATAACTAAGACAGAAGATGTTTATGATGTTGGCACTCTGTCTGTTCTTCTGTGTTGGTGTTACTTTGTCAGACAGAAGGATTCTGTCTTTTGAATTGTGTTACTTTGTCAGAGAGAAGCATGTTGTCTGTTGATTGTGTTACTTTGTCAAATAGAAATACTTTGTCAATTTGCATTGATTTCTCAAATAGAAAGTGAATTGATATGATAGTGAAAGCAATGTGTGTGAATATTGTTGTAAATCTGTTAAGCTTCATGTGTGTAATTATTGTTGTGGTTCTGTTAAATTTTTGGTTTCCTACAAACAGAAAATACAAAGAGCTCAGGGTGGAGAGGTCCCCATTAGCTACAATAGGAGAGCTGACTGTGAAACCAGGCAACAGTCAGGATAATCAAGGCAAGAGCTTGTATAATGGGAGAGGAGCCATGGAATTTGGAAGTCAGCCTCCAGTTACAATGAAAGAGCTTTTACTTGTATACGCATTGCAGACTGACTAGATTTTAACTTACTGTGACCTAAGCTTGGATGGCCATTTTACTTTGCACTACCCCTTTAGGATGATTAACTTAAGGATGATAAACCCTCAAGGATGATTGCTTAATGATTATTGGAAACCAAACTTGAATCAGGCTGAAAGGAGACTTTGACTTAGGTACTTTGTATTGATGGAGGAGATAGGGACTTAACTGAATGATATATTTTGCTTAAGACTATATGGTCACCATAGCAATAAGCTGTTATGTGATGCTATTGTGAATGTTTTGCCTTAGTTCATTGATGAATAGAGAATTCACTATAGAATGAAATTAGAACTTAAAATTATTCACAGCAGCACCAATTAGGAGAACTACTCGTGAGTGGATTTACACCAGACCTCTGGCCCCTATCACAAGAAACTTGGCATAATGACCCCTGTGCTCCAACAGGAGACATCTACCTTAAAAGCCAGGGAGCATAAAAACAAGATGAGCAAAAAGCAAAACTAATACAGACCATAGATTTTTTTTTTTTTATCCTATGGGAATAGAGACTCTCGAAACAGAAACTCATATGAAGACAATATTGACTGAGGGAGAGTAGATAAGCAGCAGCTGAGAAAACTCCAGTGATTAGGAACAAAGCTGTGCTCTCTGGTAGCAGAGATCTGCTGTGGCAAAAAAACTCAAAAGTCAAGTAACTGAATGGCAACATGAACAAGCAAAGGAAGCAAAGCCAGAACAGCAATCCAAAATTGCACTACTTTTCTGGGGACAAAAATGATCAAATCATGGAACATGAGGAAGACAGTAAAATCAGAACTCCTGCACAAAAAGCTTCCACAATCATAATAGCATAGGATCTGGCAGTTTCTACACTGAGGGAAAGAAGGTCATGGAATATGATATTACAGAGGGCAAAGGAGCAGGGATTAAAACTGAGAATCACCTATCCAGCAAAACAGAGTTTCTTGTTGCTGAGGAAAATATGGTCATTCAGTGGAATAGAGGAATTTCAAGCATTCTTTTTTTTTAAACAAATGCTTTATTAACTTCTGTTTTACATCATTCATTTCTGCCAGATTTTGAGTTACAATCATTTTCCCCCCATTACTCCCCTACCCAAGCTCCCAGAATAGTAGTCCCACAAGACATGGCTTCCTCCAATCTGCTTTCTCCCATACCTTCTCCCATACCCCCATCGACTTTTCCATTAGAGGAAGGTGAGACTTTGTGTCCCAATGCCTGCACATCTTATCTCCCTATTACAAGCAAAAGAGTATTAATAATAGGATTTATATATATTTGAAACATTTAATGTTATGACCTCGAATTTCAGAGACATTTCCTTCCTCCCTTGTCACCCATTCCCTCTTGGGAGATAAGTAATTCAGTATATGTTGTACATGTCTAGCTATGCAAAACATTATCATAGTAGATATATTGTACAAGGCTGCTTATAATTCCCTCCCACTCATCCCACCCCCACCTGGTCCATTCCCCACATGATCCTGTCCCTCTTCTATAGTGGGTACTTCCAACCTCCCCTCACCCCAAGGATGCCCTCCCATCCATCATCCCTCCTCTCATCCCCTTCCCCCTATCCTGCTGCAGGTTGAGATATCCCATTTAGTATGTATGTCATTTTCTCCCTGAACCAAATTCAATGTGAATGTGGTTTTGCCTTTTTAGCCTTCCTTATTCTCCCCCTACTTTGGAACTACTTCCCCTTGCTTCTTCTACATGGGATAGTTTAACCTACCCTGTCTCTCCCCATCCCCTCTTGCCACTTTCCTCTCTCACCTCATAATTTCATCCCTTGAGTATTCGCCCTTACCAACAAATTCAACTTATGCCCTCTATCCATGTATAACTGTAATCATATACACACACATTCACATATATATTCATATGATCACACACGCTTCTCCATTATTTTCATAGTGAGAAAGATATCATCAGACACAGTTATTGCTTTTCCATATAGGAATGTAAATAGTTCAACTTTGGTAAGTTCCTTTTGATTTCTTTTCCCTGATGACCTTCTCAGGCATCTCTTCCTTGTTGTGTCTGGATGTCAAATTTTCTATTCAGTTCTGGTTTTTTCCTCAAGAATGCTTGAAAGTCCTCTATTCCACTGAACGACCATATTTTCCCCTGAAACAAGATACTCAGTTTTGCTGGGTAGGTGACCCTTGGGTTCATTCCCAGCTCTTTTGCCCTCTGGATTATCATATCCCATGCCCTTAGATCCCTCAGTGTAGAAGCTGCCAAGTCCTGGGCTAATCTGATTGTGTTTCCACAACATTGAAATTGTTTCTTCCTGGATGCTTGTAGTATTTTCTCCTTGATCTGGGGATTCTGGAACCTGGCTATAATATTTCTGGGAGTTTTCTTTTTGGGATCTTTTTCAGGAGGGGATCGGTGGATTCTTTCAACCTCTATTTTGCCCTCTGGATCTAGAACATCAGGGCAGTTTTCCTTGAGAATTTCTTGAAGGGTGATTTCTAGGTTCTTTCCTTGATCATGGCTTTCAGGTAGTCCAATAATTTTTAAATTGTCTCTCCTGGATCTGTTTTCCAGGTCAGTGGTTTTTCCCATGAGATATTTCCCATTGCCTCCTAATCTTTCATTTGTTTGGATCTGCTTAACAGCATCTTGATTTCTCATAAAGTCATTAGCTTCCATTTGCTCCAGTCTAACTCTGAAGGAATGAATCTCCTCAGTGAACTTTTGAGATTCTTTTTCCATCTGGCAAATGACTTTTTAAGGCATTCTTCTCCTCATTGCCCCTTTGGGCCTCCTTTGCCATTTGAGTTAGTCCATTTTTTAAGGTGTTGTTTTCCTCAATCAGGCTGTTGACCCTCATTTCATACTTTTCCTGCATCCTTCTCATTTCTCTTTCCAATTTTTCCTCCACTTCTCTTATTTGATTTTTTAAAGTCCTTCTTAAGGTCCTCTATGGCCTGCAATCCACTCATGTTTTCCCCTGGGGCTTTTGGAGCAGGACTTCTGACCTCACAGTCCTTTTCCCGCTCTATGCCCCCAAAATAGGAGTCTAGGTTGCATTTTTCTGTTTCCTTTGCCTTGGCATGTTGCCACTTAATTACTTGACTTTTGGGCTTGTTGCCACACTATGGCTTTAAGGCCAGCTAGAGGAATTTTCGTCCCAAACGTGTGGGGGGCAACTTCCGTTTCTGCGAAGCTGTAAACTTCCACCCTAGATCACAATCCAGATCCAGGGAGGTTAAAGCAAGAGCAATTACCACCCAAGACTGATTGCTGCATCTCCCTTCATATTTGCAGCCCGGGAGTTGAAGCTGCCTCTGAACACTACAAAATGGCATGTCTCCTCAGTGGCTTCTAGCCCCTAGGGGAGGGAGCTGATGCATTCCCCAAATACAGGTCCCAAAGTCCATAGGACACTAACCTCTTACTTCGTCCTAGGCATGTCTATGTTGATAATTCTGGAGTCGCCACAGTTCCTGGTGTTCTGGGGTTCCTCCAGCCGGCTGCTGGCCCTGCTGCCCTGGGGCTAAAACCTCGGCTCACACTGTCCTGGGCTTGGCTTGGATCCTGCGCTCTGCACACTGCGCACTGCCAGTTCCCAGACCACTGTGCTGGTCCTTCCTGCAGTGCTGCTGGGCTGTCCTCCGCGGGAGTTTAGCTTCTCTGTGTCGTTCTGTGGGTTCTGGGGCTTCAGAAGTTGTTCAGAGTCCCCTTTTACATAGTTTGGGGGGAATCTGGGGGCAGAGTGGCTTGGACGAGCTGTTTCTACTCCGCCATGTTAGCTGAAAAATTTCAAACATTCTTGAGGAAAAACCAGAATCGAATAGATAAGTTGACATTCCGACTCAAGAAGCAAGAGATGCTTGAGAAGGTAAACAAGGACAAGAAATCAATAGGAACTTATCAAAGTTGAACTGTTTACATTCCTACATGGATAAATAATAACTGTAACTGATGAAACCTTTCTCGGTATGAAAATAGTTGAAGAACGGTATATGGACATATGGATAGATATGTGAATGTGTGTATATATGTCTACAGGTATACATGGATAGTGGGCACATGTTTAATTTGGAGCTAAAGGATGATACTTAAGGGGTGAAGTTGTGAGGTGATAGAGGAATGTAGCAAGAAGAGATGGGGAGATACAAGGTAGGGTAAACTATCTGAATGTAAAAGAGGCAAGGGGAAGTGGTTGCAGAGGAGGTAAGAACAGGAAGATAAAAATCAAAACCATATTCTCATTGAGTTTGGCTCAGGGAGAGAATGACATGCATACTAAATGGGATGTCTCACCATTCAGGATAATATGCGCAATGGGGATGAGAGGAGGGATGATGGAGTGGAGGGCATGCTGGGGGAAGGGGAGGTTGGAGTCACCCAATTTTGAAGAAGGACAAGATCAAAGTAGGGAATGGACCAGGTCGGGGGTGGTTTGTGTGGGAGTGAAATATAAGCAGTCTCTTACAATAAATCTATTATGGTTATGTTTTGCATAGATATACAGGTACAACATATACTGAATTGCTTATCTTCCCAACAGGAGTGGGTGACAAGGGAGGAAGGAAATGGATCTGGAATTCAACGTTTTAAAATTAAATGTTTCAAATATATATCAATACTATTATTGATACTATTTTGCATGTAATTGGGAGATAAGATGTACAGGCATTGGGGCACAGAGATTCACCTTGCCCTAATGAAAAGTGAAGGAGTTATGGGAGAAGATATGGGCAAGAGGAGATTGGAACAGGGGATACCCTGTGGGACTGCTATTCTGAGGTGGTGGGTATGGGAAAAATGGCAAAACAATTGTCACTCAAAATGTTTAAACCAGAAGTTAATAAAGCATTTGGAAAAAAACAAACAAGTGAACTGGAAGAAAAATTGGGAAGAGAAATGAGGATGATGCAAGAATATCATGAAATGTGACTCAATGACATGACAGAAGAAAATAACATCTTAAAAAATTAACTCAAATGGGAAAAGAGGCTAAAAAAGCCAATAAGCAGAAGAATGTATTAAAAAGCTGAATTTAGAAGAAAAAAGGAATCTCAAAACCTCATAGAAGAGAATAATTCCAGGGGCAGCTAGGTGGTGCAGTGAATAGAGTACTGGTCCTGGAGTAAAGAGGACCTGAGTTCAAATTTAGCCTCAGAAACTTAACAAAAAATCTAGAAATGTGAACTTGGGCAAGTCACTTAACCCAAATGCCCTCCAAAAAAAGACCCCGCAAAGATACAATAATTCCTTCAGAATTAGATTTGAGCAAATGGCAGATAGTGATTAAGAGAAATCAAGATACTGTTAAACAGATCAAATCAAATGAAAAAAAATAGAAGGCAATGTGAAATATCTCATTGGGTAAATAGCTGAACTGGAAAATAGATCCAGGAGAGATAATTTAAAAATTATTGGACTACCTGAAAGCCAGGATCAAAAAAAGAACATAGAAATCACCATTCAAGAAATTATCAAGGAAAATTGCCATGATATTTTAGAACAAAAGGGAAAAATAGAGGTTCAAACAACCCAAAAATCACCTCCTAAAAAGATCCCAAAAAGCAAAATCTTAGGAATATTATAGCCATGTTCTGGAATTCCCAGATCTAGGAGAAAATATCACAATCAGCCAAGACCAACCAATTTGAATATTGTGGAAATACAATCAGTATAACACAGGATTTGAAAGCTTCTACACTGAAAGATTGAAGGGCTTGGAATATGATGTTCTGGAGGTCAAAGGAGCTGGGATCAAAACTAAGAATGACCTACCCAGCAAAACTGAGCATCATGTTTCAGAGGAAAATATGGTCATTGAATTAAATAGAGGGATTTCAAGCCTTCTTGATGCAAAAACACAGTTGAATAGAAAAGTTGACATTCAGATACAAGAAGTAAGAGAAGCAAGAGAAGGTAAAAAGGGAAAAGATATAAGTAACTTATCAAAGCTGAATTATTTATAGTCCTACATGGAAAATGATCATTGTAACTTATGAAACTTTTGTCAGTAAGAAAATAGTTGAAGGGAATATAAATGTATTTGTGTGTGTGCATTTGTGTGTGTGTGTGTGTTTGTATACCTACATATCCCTGTATATGAGGATATATGGCATATGAATTCATATGTGAGGGTGTGTGTATGTGTGTGTATTTATATACAGGTACACATCAACAGAGAGCACAGGACAAGTTGAATGGGATGGGACGATACTTAAAAGGTGAAATTGAGAGGTGAGACAGGAAGAGACAGAATGGGGTAAATCATCCCATGTAGAGGAGGTAAAGGAAACCTGTTTCAATGGTGGGGAATAACAGGAAGGCAAAAGGTAATAAGTCAAACTTACTCACTGAATTTGGCTTAGAAAGGGAATGTTATATATGCTAAATATTATATCTGGCCCTACAGGAGATTAGGGGAGAAGAGGATGAGATAGGGGATGATGGAAGGGAGGGAAGTTTGGGGGGGAATGGAAGTTTGAAGCACACACTTCTGAAAAGTGAATGGGTCAAAGTAGACAATAGAACCAGTGGGGGGCAGGATAGGTTGGAGGGATATATAGTTGATCTTTTACAATATATCTACTATGGAAATGTTTGGCATAGCTACACAAGTGCAACATATATTGAATTGCTTATCTTCCCAGTAATGGTGGTTGACAGTGAAGGAAGTAAAGAATCTGAAATCCAAAGATTTAAAATCTAATGTTAAATATATATATATATATATATATATATATATATATATATGCAGGTTCCATAAGAATCTAACCCGCTGTTCTCTACAGCGTAACAATAAACTTTACAATTTCGGCTTCAAAGTTTGCTTGAACCTGGTGAATTCCTTCCAGACTGGATGCCAGGTAGGTATCCCTGGCAGAACCACTTACCCTCCCCACCTCCTTATCACCCTTCCCTCTTCAGATGGTGACCACCAGGGACAAAGTCTGAGGTCTCAAGCTTTTATCCTTTAAACTCCCCCCTCTCCCTGTAGTTGGATTCACCTCCACAAGCCCTAAGAAGGCTTGTGGGGATGCTCCGGTCTGGGCAAAAAAAAAATTAAAAAAAAAAGGGGGCAGCTAGGTGGCGCAGTGAGTAAGAGCACCGGCCTCGGAGTTGGGATGACCCAAGATCAAATCCGGACTCAGAAAACGAGCACCCACACATAAATAATGACTAGCCGTGTAACCTTGAGCAAGTTAGTTAACCCCAATTGCTTTATAAAATATATATATATATATATATATATATATATATATATATATATATATATATAATTTTTAAAATGGTAATGGGAAATAAGATATACAGTCACTAGGGTATAGATATCCATCTTGCCCTACTGGAGAATTGGAGGGGGGATGGGGTAGGATATAGTAGAGACCAAATTGGTGAAGGGGCTATACAGTGGGATCCTTGTTTTGAGGTGGTGTATAGGGGAAAGATGGGGAGAAAAGGTGTAATTCAAAATTTTGTGTCAATGAATGATTTAAAATAAAAATAAACATAATCATAAAATTCAATTACAAATGAAAGAAAAAGGAAAATAAAGGAAGAAGACAACATTGTCAATAAACATACATCCAAAACTAAAAAGGAGAATATGAATTCATCTTAATCCAAAAAAGTCTTTTTGGAAGAACTCAAGAAGGATTTTAAAAGTCAAATAAGACTGGTAGAAGAACAATTGGGAGATTAGAGGAATAGGAGAGAGAATAAACAGCTTGTAAAAGGAAGGATAAAAGAAAATGATTCCTTAATAATAAATGCAATTGGCCAAATGGAAAAAGAAATTAAGTAAAACAAAACAAAACAACAAAACAAAACAAAACAAAAAAAACTTTACAAAGTAGAATTGACTAAACAGAAAATGAAGTACAAAAATTCACTGAAGAGGGGGCGGAGCCAAGATGGCGGAGTAGAAACAGCTCGTCCAAGCCTCTCTGCCCCCAGATTCTCCACAAACTATGTGAAAAAGGACTCTGAAAAACTTCTGGAGCCCCAGCACCCACAGAACGACACAGAGAAGCTAACCTCCAACTGAGGACAGCCCAGCACCCTGCAGGAAGGACCAGCGAAGCGGTCTGGGAGCCGGCAGCGCAGAGCGCAGGAGCTGAGCCGAGCCGAGCCGAGCCCAGGTCCACGTGAGCCGAGGTTTTAGCCCCAGGGCGGCAGGGCCAGCAGCCGGCTGGAGGAACCCCAGAACACCAGGAACTGTGGCGACCCCAGAATTATCAACATAGACTTGCCTAGGACAAAGTAAGAGGTTAGTGTCCTATGGACTTTGGGACCTGTATTTGGGGAATGCGTCAGCTCCCTCCCCTGGGGGCTAGAAGCCGCTGAGGAGACACGTCATTGTGTAGTTTTCATAGGCATTTCCTGCTCCCAGCCTACAAATCGTGGGGAGATCCAGCGATCAGTCTTGGGGGGTAATCACTCTTGCTTTAACCTCCCTGGATCTGGATTGTGATCTAGGGTGGAAGTTGTGGGTGGGTTTACAGCTTGCCAGAAACGGAAGTTGCCCCCCCACACGTTCGGGACGAAAATTCCTCTAGCTGGCCTTAAAGCCATAGTGTGGCAACAAGCCCAAAAGTCAAGCAATTAAGGGGCAACATGCCAAGGCAAAGGAAACAGAAAAATGCAACCCTAGACTCCTATTTTGGGGGCATAGAGCGGGAAAAGGACTGTGAGGTCAGAAGTCCTGCTCCAAAAGCCCCAGGGGAAAACGTGAGCGGGTTGCAGGCCATAGAGGACCTTAAGAAGGACTTTAAAAATCAAATAAGAGAAGTGGAGGAAAAATTGGAAAGAGAAATGAGAAGGATGCAGGAAAGTATGAAATGAGGGTCAACAGCCTGACTGAGGAAAACAACACCTTAAAAAATAGAATAGCTCAAATGGCAAAGGAGGCCCAAAAGGGCAATGAGGAGAAGAATGCCTTAAAAAGTCGAATTTGCCAGATGGAAAAAGAATCTCAAAAGTTCACTGAGGAGATTCATTCCTTCAGAGTTAGACTGAGCAAATGGAAGCTAATGACTTTATGAGAAATCAAGATGCTGTTAAGCAGATCCAAACAAATGAAAGATTAGGAGGCAATGTGAAATATCTCATGGGAAAAACCACTGACCTGGAAAATAGATCCAGGAGAGACAATTTAAAAATTATTGGACTACCCGAAAGCCATGATCAAAGAAAGAACCTAGAAATCACCCTTCAAGAAATTTTCAAGGAAAATTTCCCTGATGTTTTAGATCCAGAGGGCAAAATGGAGGTTGAAAGAATCCACTGATCACCTCCTGAAAAAGATCCCAAAAAGAAAACTCCCAGAAATATTATAGGCAGGTTCCAGAATCCCCAGATCAAGGAGAAAATACTACAAGCAGCCAGGAAGAAACAATTTCAATATTGTGGAAACACAATCAGAATAGCCCAGGACCTGGCAGCTTCTACACTGAGGATCGAAGGGCATGGAATATGATATTCCAGAGGGCAAAAGAACTGGGAATGAACCCAAGGGTCACCTACCCAGCAAAACTGAGTATTTTGTTTCAGGGGAAAATATGGTCATTCAGTGGAATAGAGGACTTTCAAGCATTCTTGAGGAAAAACCAGAGTTGAATAGAAAATTTGACATCCAGACGCAAGAAGTAAGAGATGCCTGAGAAGGTAATCAGGGAAAAGAAATCAAAAGGAACTTTATCAAAGTTGAACTATTTACATTCCTATATGGAAAAGCAATAACTGTGACTGATGATATCTTTCTCACTATGAAAATAATGGAAGAAGGGGGTGTGGTCATATGAATACATATGTGAATGTGTATGTATATGGTTACAGCTATATATGGATAGAGGGCATAGGTTGAATTTGTTGGAAAGGGAGAATACTCAAGGGATGAAATTATGAGGTGAGAGAGGAAAGTGGCAAGAGGAGATGGGGAGAGACAGGGTAGGGTAAACTATCCCATGTAGAAGAAGCAAGGGGAAGTGGTTGCAAAGGAGGGGGGAGAATAAGGAAGGCTAAAAAGGCAAAACCACATTCACATTGAATTTGGTTCAGGGAGAAAAATGACATACATACTAAATGGGATATCTCAACCTGCAGCAGGATAGGGGGAAGGGGGATGAGAGGAGGGATGATGGATGGGAGGGCATCCTTGGGGTGAGGGGAGGTTGGAAGTACCCACTATAGAAGAGGGACAGGATCATGTAGGGAATGGACCAGGTGGGGGGTGGGATGAGTGGAGGGAATTACAAGCAGCCTTGTACAATATATCTACTATGATAATGTTTTGCATAGCTAGACATGTACAACATATACTGAATTACTTATCTCCCCAGAGGGAATGGGTGACAAGGGAGGAAGGAAATGGATCTGAAATTCGAGGTCTTAACATTAAATGTTTCAAATATATATAAATAATATTATTAATACTCTTTTGCTTGTAATAGGGAGATAAGATGTGCAGGCATTGGGATGCAAAGACTCACCTTCCTCTAATGAAAAAGTCGATGGGGGTATGGGAGAAGGTATGGGAGAGAGCAGATTGGAGGAAGCGATATCTTGTGGGACTGCTATTCTGGGAGGTTGGGTAGGGGAATAATGGGGGGAAAATGATTGTAACTCAAAACCTGGCGGAAATGAATGATATAAAACAGAAGTTAATAAAGTATTTGTTGAAAAAAAAATTCACTGAAGAGAATTCCATAAAAAACATAATCAGTCAAATCGCAAAGGAGGTAAAAAGCTAACTGAAGAAAATAATTCCCTAAATGTTAGGATTGGGGGCGGAGCCAAGATGACGGCGTAAAAACAGCTCGTCCAAGCCACTCTGCCCCCAGATTCCCCCCAAACTATGTAAAAGGGGACTCTGAACAACTTCTGGAGCCCCAGCACCCACAGAACGACATAGAGAAACTACCCTCCCACTGAGGACAGCCCAGCAGCCCTGCAGGAAGGATCAGCTCAGTGGTCTGGGAGCCGGCAGAGTGCAGCATGCAGACTGCAGGAGCTCTCTGAGGTGAGGTGAGGTGAGGCTTTAGCCCCAGGGCGGCAGGGCCAGCAGAAGGCTGGAGGAACACCAGAACACCAGGAACTGTGGCGACTCCAGAATTATCAACATAGACATGCCTAAGACAAAGTAAGAGGTTAGTGTCCTATGGACTTTGGGACCAGTATTTGGGGAATGCGTCGGCTCCCTCCCCTGGGGGCTGGAAGCCACTGAAGAGACACGCCATTTTGTAGTTTTCAGAGGCAGCTCCAGCTCCCGTCCTGTAAATCATAGGGAGATCCAGCGATCAGTCATGGGGGATAATCGCTCTTGCTTTAACCTGCCTGGATCTGGATTGTGATCTAGGGTGGAAGTCTTGGGTGGGTTTACAGCTTGCCAGAAATGGAAGTTGCCCCCCACATGTTCGGGACGAAAATTCCTCTATCTGGCCTTAAAGCCATAGTGTGGCAACAAGCCCAAAAATCAAGTAATTAAGTGGCAACATGCCAAGGCAAAGGAAACAGAAAAATGCAACCCTAGACTCCTATTTTGGGGGCATAGAGCAGGAAAAGTATTGTGAGGTCAGAAGTCCTGCTCCAAAAGCCCAGGGGAAAACATGAGCGGGTTGCAGGCCATAGAGGACCTTAAGAAGGACTTTAAAAATCAAATAAGAGAAGTGGAGT
Source organism: Gymnobelideus leadbeateri (assembly GCA_011680675.1). Classification (NCBI taxonomy): domain Eukaryota; kingdom Metazoa; phylum Chordata; class Mammalia; order Diprotodontia; family Petauridae; genus Gymnobelideus; species Gymnobelideus leadbeateri. The sequence goes on along the minus strand of WOXC01009233.1, from coordinate 28,159 downwards.
AAAAATTAGAAAGAGAAATGAGAAGGATGCAGGAAAAGTATGAAATGAGGGTCAACAGCCTGACAGAGGAAAAGAACACCTTAAAAATAGACTAACTCAAATGGCAAAGGAGGCCCAAAAGGGCAATGAGTAGAAGAATACCTTAAAAAGTCAAGTTTGCCAGATAGAAAAAGAATCTCAAAGGTTCACTGAGGAGATTCATTCCTTCAGAGTTAGACTGGAGCAAATGGAAGCTAATGACTTTATGAGAAATCAAGATGCTGTTAAGCAGATCCAAACAAATGAAACAGTAGAAGGCAATGTGAAATATCTCATGGGAAAAACCACTGACCTGGGAAAATCGATCCAGGAGAGACAATTTAAAAATTATTGGACTACTCGAAAGCCATGATCAAAGAAAGAATCTAGAAATCACCCTCCATGAAATTCTGAAGGAAAATTGCCCTGATGTTTTAGATGCAGAGGGCAAAATAGAGGTGGAAAGAATCCACCGATCACCTCCTGAAAAAGATCCCAAAAAGAAAACTCCCAGGAATATTATAGCCAGGTTCCAGAATCCCCAGATCAAGGAGAAAATACTACAAGCAGCCAGGAAGAAACAATTTCAATATTGTGGAAACACAATCAGAATAGCTCAGGACCTGGCAGCTTCTACACTGAGGGATCAAAGGGCATGGGATATGATATTCCAGAGGGCAAAAGAAGTGGGAATGAACCCAAGGGTCACCTACCCAGCAAAACTGAGTATTTTGTTTCAGGGCAAAATATGGTCATTCAGTGGAATAGAGGACTTTCAAGCATTCTTGAGATAAAAACCAGAATTGAATAGAAAATTTGACATCCAGACACAAGAAGGAAGAGATGCCTGAGAAGGTAATCAGGGAAAAGAAATCAAAAGGAACTTATCAAAGTTGAACTATTTACATTCCTATATGGAAAAGCAATAACTGTGTCTGATGATATCTTTCTCACTATGGAAATAATGGAAGAAGGGGGTGTGGTCATATGAATACATATGTGAATGTGTGTGTAGATGCTTACTGTTATACATGGATAGAGGGCATAGGTTGAATTTGTTGGGAAGGGAGAATTCTCAAGGGATGAAATTATGCGGTGAGAGAGGAAAGTGGCAGGAGGAGATGGGGAGAGACAGGGTAGGGTAAACTATCCCATGTAGAAGAAGCAAGGGGAAGTAGTTGCAAAGTAGGGGGAGAATAAGGAAGGCTAAAAAGGCAAAATCACATTCACATTGAATTTGGTTCAGGGAGAAAATGTAATACATACTAAATGGGATATCTCAACCTGCAGCAGGATAGGGGGAAGGGGGATGAGAGGAGGGATGATGGATGGGAGGGCATCCTTGGGGGGAGGGGAGGTTGGAAGTACCCACTATAGAAGAGGGACAGGATCATGTAGGGAATGGACCAGGTGGGGGGTGGGATGAGTGGGAGGGAATTATAAGCAGCGTTGTATAATATATCTACTATGATAATGTTTTGCATAGCTAGACATGTACAACATATACTGAATTACTTATCTCCCAAGAAGGAATGGGTGACAAGGGAGGAAGGAAATGTCTCTGAAATTCGAGGTCATAACATTAAATGTTTCAAATATATATAAATACTATTATTAATACTCTTTTGCTTGTAATAGGGAGATAAGATGTGCAGGCATTGGGACACAAAGACTCACCTTCCTCTAATGGAAAAGTCTATGGGGGTATGGGAGAAGGTATGGGAGAGAGCAGATTGGAGGAAGCCATATCTTGTGGGACTACTATTCTGGGAGGTTGGGTAGGAGAATAATGGGGGGAAATGATTGTAACTCAAAATCTGGCGGAAATGAATGATGTAAAACAGAAGTTAATAAAGCATTTGTTTAAAAAAAATAAAGAATGTCAAACCAAAAAAAAAATAAAAATTTATAAAAAAATAAAAAGAAAAAAATTAGGATTGGGCAAGAGGAAGTTAATGAATCTATGAGAAACCAAGAATCTGTCAAATGAAATCAAAAGAAAGTAAAAAAAAAATAGGGGAAAATGGAAAATATAACATTGATAACCTGACCTGGAAGAGAGATTCAGGAGAGATAACACAAGAATCATTGTTCTACTGAAAGTTATGACTAACAAAAATGAACCTGATTGCATCTTTAAATAAATTCTCAAGTAAAAATGCCCAATGGTACTGGAACCAGAGGCTAAAATAGTCATTGAATTAATTCACCAATCAACTCCTGAAGGATACCTTAAAATGAAAACTCCAAGGAATATTGTAGCTAGATTTTGGAATAACAGGTTAAGGAGAAAATGCTGCAAGCAGCCAGAAAAAAAAAATCAAGATTATGCAAGACCTAGCGATTTATACCTTAAATGATCAGAGAACTTGAATCTGATATTTTGGAAAGTGAAGGAGCTTGAATTACAATTAAGAATCAACTACCCAGCAAAACTGAGTATAATATAAGTGGTGGAGAAGGACATTCAATGAAATAGGTGACTTCCAAATTTTACTGGAAAGAAATACAAAACAAAACAAAACGGAGTTGACCAAAAATTTTCATCTTCAAATACAAAACTTAAAAGAAGCATACAAAGGTAAATAGGAAAGGAAAAAAAATAAAGAACAGGGAAGGGGCTGATAAAAGGGAGGGCAGATTAAGAGAAGCAGTGTTCCAAAGCAAAACACTACTAAGGAGAGAAAGGAAGAAAAGAGAGAAAAAACATTAACTGGGGGGCCATTAGGATGGAGAGAAAGACCCAGTTATTAAGCTTACTTGTGAATGTGAATGAGTCAAACTTTCTGATAGAACAGAAGCAGGTAGCAGGTTGGACTAAAAGTCATAAGCCTATAATATGTTGTTTACAAGAAACATTTGAAGCAAAGAGATGCAGAATAAAGGTAAAAATCTGCAATATAATATATTATGCTTCAACTGACAAACAAAAATCAGGTGTAGCAATCCTGATCTCAGAAAAAAGCAAAAGCAAAAATAAATTTATGGCAGTGGGTACCTGGCACAGTGAATAGAGCACTTGCCCTGGAGTCAGGAAGACCTGAGTTCAAATTGGGCCTCATACACAACACAAAAACTAGGCATGTGACCTTGGCAAGTCAATCAACCCCAATTGCCCTCCAAAAACAATAAATAAATTAACAAACAAAAAAATAAATAAATGCATGAATGAATGAATAAATAAATAAACAAATCTATTTAAGAGATAAGGAAGGAAACTATATCTCACTAATAGGTACCATTGAAACTTAAGTAATATCAATATTAAACATATATGTGCTAAGTGGTATTGCATCCAAATTCTTAGAGGAGAAGTTAAGTGATTTACAGGAAGAAATTTGAAAACTATGCTTGTGAGGTACCTCAAGTTCCCCGTTTTATAACTAGATAAATCTTTTTTTAGTAATTTTTTTTTTGTTTTCAACAATCGCTTCCATAAGATTTTGAGTTCTAAATTCTGTCATCCTCTCCATCCTCTCCTCACCCCAAGGCATATCATATAAATATGATATATCATATCATATAAATATGATAAAACTATACAGACATATTCATATTAAACATTTTCACATTAAACCTGTTCTGAAAAAGAATTAGAACAAATGGGAAGAAACATGAGAAATGAGAGAAGGAGAGAGAGAGAGAGAGAGAGAGAGAGAGAGAGAGAGAGAGAGAGCAAATAGTATGCTTTTATCTGCATTCAGACTCCATAGTTCTTTTATGCATGTGGAAAGCATTTTTCATCATGAGTCTTTCGGAGCTGCATTAGATCCTTGCATTGTTAAGAAGAGGTAAATCTATCAAAATTAGTCATCACACAATGTTGTTGTTACTGTCACTGTGTACAATGTTCTCCTGGTTCTGCTCACTTCAGTCAGCATCAATTCATGTAAGTCTTTCCAAGTTTTTTTCGGAAGTCCATCTGTTCATCAGTTTTTATGGAACAATAGTATCCCATTACATTCGTATACCACTTCTAGAGATCTGAATGTTTTCCATTCCCCCAAGGTGGTATGATCTAGGGAGACTTGTTTACTACTCTCCCTGCCTATAGTGTGGTCTGTGAGTGACCACAAGCCTTCTTTTCTTCCCTGGAGCTGTGAAGAGAGTCCCTGCTTACCTGGGGCTGCAAACTCTTGGATTCTAGGGTTTTTCCTTTCCCTGATACTGCCTCTCAGGACAGTGTTATGGAACCTAGTATTGGCAAAGTAACAGAGTCCTTCCTCAGTCCTAGCAGTGAGAATGAGATCCCTATAATGTCCTTCTTACCAATTGTTCATCCATCTTACCCTCTGTGGGCGGAGAGCTCCGGAAACAGTCTCTGTTGCTGCTGATTCAGTGGTTTCTGAGGCCTGCTTCTGGTTTGCTTGGCCTTTGCTGTATCAGTCTACAATGTACTTTGCTCCTCTCTCACCTAGGTTCAGCAGATATTTCCTGCTTACCTTCTAGGTTTTCTTTGAACTGACAGTTCTGGGAACTGCCACTGCTGCCACTGATTCAGTCACTGCGAGGCTTGCTCCTGGTTTGCTGGGGCTCTTTCACACTGCTTAGCCCCGTGTTAGACTGTGCTCCTCCATCACCCTGATGCAAATTGGAAAATCATTTCACTCCATTCTTTTGTGGGTTCTGCTGCTGTAGAATTTTTTTGAGTCATCATTTAAAGGTATTTTGACGGACTTGGGGTAGAGCTCAGGAAAGTACCTGCCTTTACTATGCCATCTTAGCTCCACCTCCACCATTTGTGTTTTGTTTATCTTATTAGAAGGTGAGCTCCTTTAGGATAGTCTCTCTCTCTCTCTCTCTCTCTCTCTCTCTCTCTCTCTCTCTCTCTCTCCCTCTTCCTCTCCTTTTTTTTACTCCTAGTGCTTAAGAAAGTCCTTGAGATATATAAATGTTTATCATAATATAATCATAAGTATCATAGCTGGCTTTCATATAATAATTTCAGGTTTGCAAAGTGATTTAAAAATATATCATTTTATCCTGACAGAAATGCTAGAAGATGCTTCTATCATGACTACTTTATAATGTGAGAAAATTGAAATTTTAAGAGAAGAGGTTTAAATGGATTTGCACCATGAAACACAGCTATTAAATTCTACCATGTTTGGGAATATTTGAAGCTAATTACTAACTTCTGTGGGGATTTTATTTTCTTCTTACAATAAACTCTAGCTAACTAAATAGAATGCATAGTGTTAATTCTATATTAAGTGGAAATTAAGTTAGAAAATCTTAACAATTATAGTTACTATAGGTCATCTTATTAATTACAAACATATCTATTAAAACAAGTATTCCATATTATTAATCAATATGCATCAAATTTTAAAGAGAGATAAGCAATGTTCTGAAAATTCAAAACTTACTGTTGTGAGCATACTCTAATGCTTCCTTGAAGTGGATCCAAATTGAAGAATTTAGATGGCTCACATGAAAGAATACAATGTAATTTAAATAAAATTCTGTTTATAGTTCTTTGCCAAATCTATTTTAATTTACTTATTTGAGTAGGAACATGATTAAACTAGTAAGATAATATACAGAAGGAGAAACCTATTTTGTAAAGGAATTCTATCTAAAATGGCAAATGGAATAAAATATACTAGCATCAGACAAGTAATTCTTACATACAATATTTCCCCTTTAACCACAAAGATATAAAGTTGAAATATATATATATATATATATATATATATATATATATATTCTTCAAACCAAACAAAAATAAACATAGTCACCCCAAAGCCCAAAACAACTATGTCACATGTTGAAAATATGTGATGTTTACTAAATTATACATAACTTTTATATGACTAGTTCACATCACTTCCAGAAGTGGAGCTCACTCCAACTCCACTCGACTTTTTATATGTCCACCATGATACAGCATCCTTTTCATGCTGGAGGTATACTTTTCACCTGTTACTCTTCCTCTCATTCATCATTTCCTCTCAGAAAATCCATTTAGGAGAGAATTTACTGGCCATCCAACATCTTTTTAATTTCTCTTTGGGAAGCACTCATTCTCTAGACTCTCTCCATCATGCCACTTCTCCCTACCCCCTTTCAGATTTCATTTAAGTATGGTACTGCCCACCAATTACAACGTGAGTCCCTTAAAGTCAGGAATTTTTTTTAATGTTAGCCACATGGCAAGCCCTTTGTAAAGCCTTGTTGACTTGACTTGAATCACATTTACAGTAACAATTAGGTATTAATAGAATAAAAATAATGTTATCCATAGCAGTTTCTATGTCATTTCTCCACCACTTTATCATTGTTATGTCAGAAGTGGAAGCAGGCTTCCCAGGACTAATAGCTATTGTATATTTTAGTTTGTTTTATTTTCTCTTATGTGTCAACAAAGCCAAAAAGAGTCATTGCCTGTAGTAGGACACTTTACTGGTAAATCACTTTTTTATAATTACATATATTAGACCTTAGAAAGAATTGCATCTCTTGCCAGGGAGACACTTAGAGCTTCTCTGGCATGGTAGAACTTGAGGAGGTTGTGCTCAGCTACAATAACGCAGAATCCTTTGTATGAGTTCAAAAAGCTCTGAAATAAACATTCACATCTCTCTTATCCTTCCTAAAAATAAAATAAAATAACTGTCTTTCAATTATCTCTTCAGGAAATCACCATTATCTCTTTCTAACTTTAGTTGTTCAGTCATTCAGTCATGACAGACTATTTGTGAACCCTTGTGACATAGCATACCATGCCCTTAAATTCTCCACCATCGCCCAAAGTCTATTCAAACTCATGTTTGTTGCTTCCATGACACCCATCTATCAATCCCATACTCTATCATCTACTTTTCATCTTGCCTTCAATCCTTTCCAAGATCAACGTCTTTTCCAATGAGTCATGTCTTCTCATTATTTGGCCAAAGTAAGCTTCAGATTCTGTATTTGACCTTTCAATGAATATCTGAGTTAATTTATGTAAATATGGATTTGATAAATCTGTAAATTATGTAGATATTGATTGATATCTCCTTGCTTTCCAAGGGACTCTCAAAAATTTTCTCCAGCACCACAATTGAAAAGTTGTTGATTCTGTTGCACTAAGTTTTCTTTATACTACAGAGAAACTTGCTTCAAAAATTTTTCAGTTATGATTCTTAACTGTTTCCCTCCATCCTGTTTTCAGTCTCTTTTATTCTATTCTCTCTCATTTCACCCTGTCCTTTCTCAAAATTATTTTGCTTCTCACTACTGCTTCTGTCAATCCACTGTCACTTCTATTACTCTCTCCTTCTCTTATCCCCTTGCCTCATACTTTCCTGTAGGGCAAAATAGATTTCTATGCCCACTTGAATATGTATGTTGAGTGAATTTGTGCCAATTATGAGAGTAAGTTTCAAGTGTTCCCTGCCACCTTTCACATCTTCTCCTCCCCTTTAAAAGCTAGAGATTTATTTTTTAAAATGAAAATGATCTATATGTACAAAAATATTTATAGCAGCTCATTTAGGGGTCAAAATGAATTGGAATTGAGGTAATGTCAATCATTTGGTGAGTGGCTAAACAAGTGATATATGACTGTGATGGAATATTATCATGCTTTAAGAAATGATGTTCAGGATGCTTTCAGAAAACATAGAGAGACTTAAATGAAATGATAGAAAGTGAAATGATTAGAACCAGGAGAACATTGTACATAGTCACAACAATATTGAATGATGAGACTGGGTTCAGACATCTCAGAATGCCCAAGACAATTCCTAAGAATTCATGATGAAAAATGCTATCCATATCCAGAGAAAGAACTGATGGAGTCTGAAGGCATATAAAGACATAATTTTTAAATTTTATTTTTCTTTGTCATTTTTTTGGTCTATTTTTGTTTATAACATGATTAATGTGGAAATGTCACTGCAGCTGAATAGCTTATACAAAACAACTTGCCTTTTCAAGGAGGAGGCAAGAAAGGGATGAAGAGAATTTGAAACTCAAATTAAAAAAATTAAAATTATTTCCTATGTATTTGGAAAAATATATAATGCTCAAAATTATTTAAAAATCAGAGTGGAGGGGCCGGCTGGGTGGCGCAGTGAGTAGAGCATCGGCCCTGCAGTCAGAAGGACCTAAGTTCAGATCCTGCCTCAGACACTTAACACAAACAAAAAAACCTAGCCGTGTGACCTTGGGCAAGTTACTTAACCCCAATTGCCCTCTGAAAAAGCAAAATAAATAAATAAATAAATAAATAAATAAATAAATAAATAAATAAATAAGAGTGGAGTAAGTGGAAGCTAATGATTCCATGAGTCATTTCTTTCAAATGGAATTTTTCCAACTTCCATTTTCAAGTACTTCCCCTTCTAGGCCCATCTTAAGTACAACCTTTTCCATAATACCTGATAACTTATCACCATGCCATTGATTTACATTGAACTTTTCTCTCTATCTGACATTTTAAAAAGTGTGTCTTACATTTTTTTTCATATTTTGGTGAACTTTTTTCTATATTTATATGTATAGTAGATCCTCTTAAAGGATAAGTTCCATGAGGATAAAGTCCACCTGTTCAATAATTCTTTATCCTAGTATTGAATATAGTTCCATGCTTAATAAGGTGCTTATTGAACTTCTTTGTATTTCTTCCCAGTTATTTATTCCAAAGCCTCATGGTAACTCCCTTTAGTAAATTATACCTGTGACGTGTTTTTTTTTTTCTTAAAAGGTCTTTGCTTCCAATTAATTTATGATTATGCATATGGAACTTTGCATTTCTATCCCAACATCCATTTGGATTATTTCTTTACTCAGATAGAGAAATAAATTAGACCTTCTGCTGGAAATGAAAAAATTATTAGATACAATCTGGACCCAAATAACCTGCCAATTTGGGTGGTTAATTTTCAGAATTAAGTTATTGATGTCCTATCTCTCTCTATCCTGTGAAAAGACTTCTCACACAAATTTCAGTCATTCACCTTATTGTAATACTCATTCCAAACAAAGCAACTTAAAAAGTAGGAAACATTGAATCTGTTATTCTAGACACAAAGTTTGCACAATAAGAGAACTCAATTGTGTCACTGTCCACTGAAAAGACTGAAGCATGTGATACAAAGATCATCGATTATATATACATTTTATTAATTGTATTTCCTTGTAGAGAGCTTCTGCTGTGGTAGATACAAACTACCTTAAAAATTTAAATTGAAGTAAAAAAAAAAAAAAACCTCAAAGTAAACATAAAGAAAGCTAAGTAGAAATAGAAGTCTGGACTTGGAGTCAGGAAGACACAAGTTTATATTTTGATTCTGATACCCCAATTCACATAACCCTGGTCAGCACATCCTGTAGGATGACTACAACACGTGGCTATCATCGGGTCAGCCAGGATCTTGTTTCTGAGTGTTTTCTTGATTTTCCATCCTTGATATGACATTGAATTGTCAGAGTAGCTTCATGGACATTTTCCCTTGAGATGGAGGGAGTCAGAAAAGGTGGTTAGGTGATATGTGTGTGTGTGTGTGTGTGTATGTGTGTGTGTGTGTGTGTGTGTGTGTGTGTGTGTACAAGTGTTCACATTGGGGAGATACCATAAAGAACTCAGACAATGCCTATAGCAGAGACAGCATTTTGCAATATCACAAAGGAGTTTAGCTATAGAAACCCAGAGATTTTCCCAAACTGCAACAGCATGTATTTTGCTGATATGAATCACATTTTTGAGACAAGTTCCTCTTTTTTTATTTGATCCTTTGAATACTTCTGAAGAAATCATAGTCTTGTTATGTGTATGCCCTACTCATAAGTGTGCCACAGAAATATTAATGGAAAATATTGTGCTTAGTTTCTAACTGAAAATTAGGAGAGCTGTGGATTTTCCAGGTTTCCTGTGTTATTAATTTGTAATTGTGGAAGACAAATGACTGAACTGCCCAGAGTTTATGACCCAGTGGTCCACTACTTGTGTACCTCAAGGAAGTCATAGACAGAAACAGAAGGCCAATAAATAGTGAAATATTCATAGAAGGCCTTTTAATAATATTAAATAACTATACTTAATGTGGAGTTTGAACATGTACAAGTTCAGAACAGATAAAAGTGATATATGAAGGGGACAGTAATATCATATATGGAAATAATGGGATATTATTTTATCATTATGAATGATATAGAGAATTCCAAGAAATACAGGAAGATTTGCATGAATTTTTGCATAGTAAAATTAAGCAGAAAAAAATGAACTATTGATCTACATAATTATTATATAAATGATGTCAGCAAAGGGAAATAAAAGCTAGGTAATTTAAAAGTTATTTTTTGCAGTATAAGAGAGTAAATACTTCCCTCATCATGGAAGAAAGGTTAAAGACTACCAGGAAAGAAATTTGTAAAATCTGTCATAGGTGACCACTGTGGTAGATAATTTCATTTAATATATTTTCTTTGTTACAAGGGAGTATGCAATACAGATTCACTATGACCAAACACCTTTGCAAACTGCACCTACTTCACCAACCTACCATAAAACCAAAAATGATATGAAGACAAAAGGAAACAACAACGTATATTAAAAGCTAAAATAACAAGCAATAATTAATTTCTAACATCCTAACCTTCTGAGGCCTATCCACATGCTAAACGAACATCATTTAACAAAAAAAAAAATATTTTGTTGGTCTATAGTTGACAGCTCTTAGAATATGAGTGCTGTGAACATTATTGTGGCTCCTGGCTAGCTAGATTATGGTTTCATATGTCATCTAGTGTTGCTGCCTGCCAAGGTGATTTGCCAAGGACCATCATTGTCAGGGTTTCAGAACACTTGTCTATGACAGAGATATTCACATAAAATCCTTTGCCATCTCACTGCTCCATATCGAATCTAATATATCACATGAAATTATAATTATGTAAGCGACATTTATTGGTGAGTGTCTGTCCATGAATATATAGGCTTAGATTTCCTGTAATTTGGTAAAGCCCTATCCAATACTACATATCATATATACATTTTATGAGGCCTTGTCTTGTAAACATGATGAGCAGGTCAGCTTTATGGTTCTCCTTATACAAAACCATTCTATGCATCATTTACCTATATGTTCTACTTGCAAGATGTATTTATATTCATTCAGAATCTCTTTAATTCTCCTAAATTTCAAGAAATAAAGGACCAATATACAGGGAATAAGGGGAAAATAATAATTTGGGTTATTCTTTTTCCTTTTTTCTTAGTAAAAATATCCATTTATGTTTAGCTTTTATTTAACATTGCCTTTAATTACCTAAATAATGAAGTTATTTTTGTTTCAATATATTATTTCTTTTTTTTTTTTCTTTTTTTATGTTATGGAAATGCTTGTTTTATTCCATAAATTAAAAATAAAATTTAAAAAATTATACATAAGATCAATTAGGAAATGATACAGAATCAATCTTCTCAGCTTGCTTTGTATATATTTGTTTGCATGTTGTCTTTTCTATTGGAGTATAAGTTCATTGAAGATAAAAATTGTCTTTTGCCTCTTTTTATATCACCAGCATTTAGCACACTATGTGCCTGTCACATAGTACAAGCTTAATAAATGTTTATTGAATTATATTAAATGTTAATACCAGTCCATTGTTGAAGCCTGGAACAGATTTTTTTTTTTTGGAGGGCAATTGGGGTTAAGTAACTTGCCCAAGGCCACACAGCTAGGATTTTATTTGTGTGTGTGTTAAGTGTCTGAGGCCGATCCGAACCCAGGTCCTTCCGACTCCAGGGCCGACACTCTACTCACTGCACCACCTAGCCACCCCATGGAACAGATTATTAAATAAATAGATATTTTTTGAATACTTAGAAAAAGAAATTTTTGATCAATAGAAGCCAGCATGGGTTCACAAAGTTCAATTCATGCCTAACTAACCTTACTTTGGAGGAATTTCTCAGCCAGAAATCCCAATATCCTTCTTCACACTTAGAAGTGTGTTTAATTAGAGGTGAATGAATCAAGAGGAAACTAAACAATAAAAAGTTTAAATAGCATCAGCTGATGGGCAGTTGCCAAGATGACTAGAATCCTGCAGAAAACACACACACACACACACACACACACACACACACACGAGTTTTACAAAGCTTTGGGGCAGGTGGCTAAAGGAGCATATCAGGTAAGGCTGCTCAGCCACTTTCCTTATTTGCAAGGTTGAGCAAGAGATAAGATTTCATGCTATTAAGAGAGAGGCTGTATTATTAACTTTGGGGTAAGTTTGGTGTTGCCCAAGATGAAGTTTGTTCTGGTTAGGGGTATTACGTTATAGTTAATCTATCAGACCAGTAAGCTGTCTAGGTGGAAAGGAGGTCTAAGTTAGCAGAGGCCTCCCTTTGGGATAGGATCAGAACTGAATGCAGACTGGACTTCTTGTCTTATACAACACTGCAGACTATTTTTTTGATTTCTAAAGGCTACTATTTCTAGGGAGATATTTTTCCCAAACTCACACCCAGGTCTTACCCATTTCCTTCATACTTTCTTTAAAAATGTACAAAGTTGGGGTGGCTAGGTGGCGCAGTGAATAGAGTGCCGGCCCAGGAGTCAGAAGGACCCGAGCTCAAATCCAACCTCAGACACCCAACACTTACTAGCTGTGTGACCTTGGGCAAGTCACCCAACGCCAACTGCCCCTCCAAAAAGCAAAAAAAAAAAAAATTAAAAATAAAAATGTACAAAGTTATCACACTAGTAAATCAGGAAATACTGTAGAAGTCAAGTACCCATCCTTAACAAATGTTTGCTGATTAACAAATTGATGCCAATATGGAAGAACTCAGCAGAACTTATTTTTCCATCCTGATCTGTTTAACATTTAAATAAGTAACTTTGATGAAGATATGTTTATCATATTATTAGCACCTGACCTGACTCTGAGAGGAACAGATAATATACTACAGGACAAAATCAAGATAGAAAAAGTTATTTTTCAACTAAAACAATGGGACTTGAAATAAAATATTGCCTCTAACATAAGTTGTGTGAAACTAGGCAAGTCACTCAACCTTTCTGTGCCTATGTGTCCTCCTCTGTAAAATGAGAGAATTTGGCTAGGTGACATCTCAGGCCCCTTTTATGTTCTAAATCTGTTACCCTCTGCAGAACTGCAAAACCCATAAAAGTTCAAGGTTCTGTGAGGTCAGAAGAAATCACTTCCAACTGGGTGGATCAGGGAATAGCTTCCTTTGAATTTTTCACTTGAGGCTTAAAAATAAATAGCACTCAAAGGTTTTAGCTGACTACAAACTAAATATGAATCACCAGTGAAATATGATCGATTAAAAAAATAATAATTTGATCTTAGGCTACATTAATAGAAATATAGTATGAAGACAAGGGCAATAATAGTTTCATCACATTCTATAAGGGCCAAACTACACTTGACAGATTCTGTTCAATTTTATGTTTTACATTTTTTTTTTCTGTTAAAATATATCTTTATTTGCCCAGAACAACTTCACCTTTTCCCTGAAACCTCTTGATATATTCTTATATATTTTTTTTTAATAATAGTATTTATATATATATTTGAAACATTTAATGTTACGACCTCGAATTTCAGATCCATTTCCTTCCTCCCTTGTCACCCATTCCTTCTTGGGATATAAGTAATTCAGTATATGTTGTACATGTCTAGCTATGCAAAACATTATCATAGTAGAGATATTGTTCAAGGCTGCTTATAATTCCCTCCCACTCATCCCACCCCCCACCTGGTCCATTCCCTACATGATCCTGTCCCTCTTCTATAGTGGGTACTTCCAACCTCCCCTCACCCCAAGGATGCCCTCCCATCCATCATCTCTCCTCTCATCCCCCTTCCCCCCATCCTGCTGCAGGTTGAGATATCCCATTTAGTATGTATGTCATTTTCTCCCTGAACCAAATTCAATGTGAATGTGGTTTTGCCTTTTTAGCCTTCCTTATTCTCCTCCTCCTTTGCACCTACTTCCCCTACATGAGATAGTTTACCCTACCATGTCTCTCCCCATCTCCTCTTGCCACTTTCCTCTCTCACCTCATAATTTCATCCCTTGAGTACTCTCCCTTCCCAACAAAATCAACCTATGCCCTATCCATATATAACTGTAACCATATACACACACATTCACATATGTATTCATATGACCACACCCCCTTCTTCCATTATTTTCATAGTGAGAAAGATATCATCAGTCACAGTTATTGCTTTTCCATATAGGAATGTAAATAGTTCAACTTTGATAAGTTCCTTTGATTTCTTTTCCCTGATTACCTTCTCAGGCATCTCTTCCTTCTTGTGTCTGGATGTCAAATTTTCTATTCAACTCTGTTTTTTTTCCTCAGGAATGCTTGAAAGTCCTCTATTCCACTGAATGACCATATTTTCCCTGAAACAAAATACTCAGTTTTGCTGGGTAGGTGACCCTTGGGTTCATTCCCAGCTCTTTTGCCCTCTGGAATATATTATTCCATGCCCTTCTATCCCTCAGTGTAGAAGCTGCCAGGTCCTGTGCTATTCTGATTGGGTTTCCACAATATTGAAATTGTTTCTTCCTGGCTGCTTGTAGTATTTTCTCCTTGATCTGGGGATTCTGGAACCTGGCCATAATATTTCTGGGAGTTTTCTTTTTGGGATCTTTTTCAGGAGGTGATCTGTGGATTCTTTCAACCTCTATTTTGCCCTCTGGATCTAAAACATCAGGGCAGTTTTCCTTGAGAATTTCTTGAAGGGTGATTTCTAGGTTCTTTTCTTTGATCATGGCTTTCAGGTAGTCCAATAATTTTTAAATTGTCTCTCCTGGATCTATTTTCCAGGTCAGTGGTTTTTCCCATGATATTTCACATTGCCTTCTAATCTTTCATTTGTTTGGATCTGCTTAACAGCATCTTGATTTCTCATAAAGTCATTAGCTTCCATTTGCTCCAGTCTAACTCTGAAGGAATGAATCTCCTCAGTGAACTTTGAGATTCTTTTTCCATCTGGCAAATTCGACTTTTTAAGGCATTCTTCTCCTCATTGCCCTTTTGGGCCTCCTTTGCCATTTGAGTTAGTCTATTTTAAGGTGTTGTTTTCCTCAGTCAGGCTGTTGACCCTCATTTCATACTTTTCCTGCATCCTTCTCATTTCTCTTTCCAATTTTTCCTCCACTTCTCTTATTTGATTTTTAAAGTCCTTCTTAAGGTCCTCTATGGCCTGCAACCCACTCATGTTTTCCCCTGGGGCTTTGGGAGCAGGACTTCTGACCTCACAGTCCTTTTCCCGCTCTATGCCCCCAAAATAGGAGTCTAGGGTTGCATTTTTCTGTTTCCCTTGCCTTGGCATGTTGCCACTTAATTACTTGACTTTTGGGCTTGTTGCCACACTATGGCTTTAAGGCCAGATAGAGGAATTTTCGTCCCGAACGTGTGGGGGCAACTTCCGTTTCTGGCAAGCTATAAACCCACCCACCACTTCCACCCTAGATCACAATCCAGATCCAGGGAGGTTAAAGCAAGAGCGATTACCCCCCAAGACTGATCGCTGGATCTCCCCACGATTTGTAGGCTGGGAGCCGGAAATGCCTCTGAAAACTACACAGTGGCGTGTCTCCTCAGCAGCTTCTAGCCCCCAGGGGAGGGAGCTGACGCATTCCCCAAATACAGGTCCCAAAGTCCATAGGACACTAACCTCTTACTTTGTCCTAGGCAAGTCTATGTTGAAAATTCTGGGGTCTCCACAGTTCCTGGTGTTCTGGGGTTCCTCCAGCCGGCTGCTGGCCCTGCCGCCCTGGGGCTAAAACCTCAGCTCACGTGGACCTGGGCTCGGCTCGGCTCCTGCGCTCTGCGCGCTGCCGGCTCCCAGACCACTGCGCTGGTCCTTCCTGCAGGGTGCTGGGCTGTCCTCAGCGGGAGGTTAGCTTCTCTGTGTCGTTCTGTGGGTGCTGGGGCTCCAGAAGATTTTCAGAGTCGTTTTTTACATAGTTTGTGGAGAATCTGGGGGCAGAGAGGCTTGGACGAGCTGTTTCTACTCCGCCATCTTGGCTCCGCCCCGTCAATATATTATTTCTTTAGGATAAGTAACTCCAAATGAAAAAGTCCCCCAATCAATACAGATAAATACATTATCTCCTCAGTTTTAGAGAGATTCATCCTCACTGAGCCCAGAGTCACACAGCTAATAAAAGTAAGAAGCAGCAATTGAGCCTAAGTGTTTCCTACTCAGTCATTCATGGGCCCACATGCTTGGCCCCTTTTTTTTACTCTAATAAGTTGAGGTTGTTGCCTGAAATCCTTGACCGATTGGGAGCAAGTGTCTAACATCAATCCCTACTATTTTTGCACATGCCAACCAGCCTGTGTCACACAAACCAGCATAACACAAATCATTCCAATCATTTTTTTTTCTACAAGGAACATCTTTATTTACTGAATATGTTTTTCAATGTATAGGATTTGTCAACAAAGATAAACTGGTAACTGTATGGATGAATAGATAGACAAATAGAATATTTATTAAACTCTCACTGTGTACCATGCATTGTGATAAACTCTGAAGATTTAAATCTTAACAAATAAAGAAATATACATATACATATAGATAGATAGATAGAAATGTATTTATATAATGCATATATGTGTATGTGTGTGTGTTTTTCTTCTCCCATTATACTGCAAATTCTTTGAAGGTGTGGACTTAAGCATTTGCTAAGATAAGTATCCTTAGAGTTTTGTATCTCTATCTATCTATCTATCTATCTATCTATCTATCTATCTATCTATCTCTATATATCTCTCTGTCTCTCTCTGTCTTAGTATCTGTCTCTCTCTGTTTTTGTCTCTGTCTCACATATATGTGTGTATGCATATATACATATATACACATACATATAAACATATACATATGTGTGTTTGTGAAAAAGAAGGGGGTATGAGAGCACGTGCACAGGGGCAAGGTTTTGGGGTAAGAGGTTGAAAATTTAAGAAGCTAAGATAATCAAGAAAACAGTAAAAGTGGCTGAGGCTTTCATGATATGAAAGTGCTAGGGAACAATGAGAAGAGTAAACCTCTGGTCTGAGGTATCCTCTGTACCTGAAAATTTTGGCAAGGAGATAGAAAATATCAGAAAATATCTATGACTTAGTAAATGATCTTTAAATGTTGCTATGGCAAGAAAAGGGAAAAAATACCCTTTATTCAACCAGGTGATGAGTTTATCTTAAATCATATAAAGATATCTTCAGACAACTGATTCAGATTTTAAAATATTTATTTATTTTCCTTCCCCACACCATAAGTCCATGTTTCTCAAGACAATATACACATCCACTCCTCTAATCCTTTCACACATCATGATAATGACTTATACTGGTTCAAATTTCCCCATGTCTTTTAAAACGCACTCCCCATATTTGTATGCCATATTTTACTTTTACACAGATAATGGAAGAAAAGAAGCAACATTTGTTAAGGATCTACACAGCACCCAAAACTGCTAAGTATTTTACAATTATTATTTGAACAGAACCTCATAAACCTCCTAGATGGTAGGTAAGAATTATTACCCCCCTCTTTTTAAGATGAGAAAAGGTAAACAGAGGTTTTGATGTATCCAGGGTCCATTAGCTAGCACATACCTGTGAACAGATTTGAACTCAGCCTTCCCCTACTCCAGGCAAAGTTCTTTTACCTACTGTGCCATCTATCTGATGATCTCTCACCCCCTTTGGGCAATAATCCTATGTTAATTAAATCTAGATTATATAACTGTCATAAAAATATACTATTGATTCATAATGACTTTGCAGTTTTTTAAATTCCCTTGATCTATTTTCATAGACATTGCTATGTAGCCATGCTATATGTATGGATATGAGCTTTTGAGTCTAACTTTTCTTTATTAAATTTAAACCTCCTCATTTTTTCCAGTTTTTTTAACCTGTTATGATCCTATTGAGTCCTGACTCTTTCATCTTTCTTATGATTTGTTCCTCTAAATAACATGTTGTGCTCAGTTTCATAAGTTTATCACCTATCTTTTCTTCTAAATAACTAAAAAAAAAAAAATTGCACAATTTAGGACCTTGAGGCTCTTCAATAGAGATCATCCTGAAAGTTGAGGCCAACCAAGTAATAACCACACTTGTTAAATTGTAATAACCAGGCTACACATATTTCACTATCTTCTCTATATACAGAAAATGAAAATTTGTCAAATGGCTTTCTGAATTTTAAGTATCTAAAACATTCCTCTGATAAAGGCTCCTTATAAAAAAGGCAGGAGTCTGGTCTTAGATCAGTTTTTTTCATGGGAGCATGATAGTTGTTTCAGTTATTCCTTCTATTTCTAAGTGCTTGTAAACTAGCTTATATGCTAATGTCATACGGAATTTTTTCAGGAATGGATCCTATGTTTATTGGTCTGTAATTTGGAAATTTCACTGGAATCAACATTCTTTTCCTTTAAAAATTATTGGGTGAGAAGTTTCAGGCAAGGTGGTCAAGTAGGTCAGAAAAACTTTTTGACTTTCCAAATTACCTCCACAAATAAAGATAGAGCATTCCCTTGGGACAGCAAAAATAAACACCTGATAAAGCAATTGTCCTTCTAACACAATTTGAGAAAATCCCAGGAAAGTACTGAATTCCAGGAGCAGATATTTGCCCTGAGCTAAGTTCAAACCACCTCCAGTCTGATTCTAGAGAATCAACAAACAACAAGCCATGATGGTAGATGAATTGAGAGGCAGCCATGGCCTTAGACACTTTCATCTTTTATTTTTTAATTTTTTAAATTTAATTTTTTTTCTTTATTAAATTGTTCATTTTCATTGAGTTTATATGATTCATTTCCCCACTTCTTTGAGTTTCAAATGTTCTCCTCCTTCTTCCCCCGCCCTGCATGGTGGCATACAATTAGGTATAGAATCAGCAGATACTTTCACATTGTCAAGTGGAAAGGAAGTATTGTAACAGATTGAATGAACAATGGGAAAGAGGAAACCAAACTAAACAAGAAAGAGAAAAAGAGCCTATAATTTGCTTCAATCTGCATTCAAATTGTTCTTTGTGGTTCTTTCTCTAAATGCATACATCACTCTCCATCATGAGTCTTTTGGAGTTTGCTTATAGCCCTGCATTTCTGAGAAGTGTCCTGTCTGTCAAAGTTGGTTGTCACACATATATTGTATATGTAATGGTGTACAAATTTTTCTGGTTCTGCTCTTCTCACTCAGCATCAGTTCACACAAGCCTATCTGATGGGGTCCTTGTGATATATATATGTCTATAGTATCAATCTGTAACATCAGTTTGTAAATGGGGTGCTTTGGGATCTATGTCTGTAAAATCAATTTGTAAAAGCAGTCTGTAAGATCACATTCCCACCCCGAGGCTCAGAGCATTGACTCTGCCCCTTCCCCCTTCCAGCACTCTGCCCAGCAACAACTCATGACCTGTTTATCTCTGCTTGAAACAATAAGTTATGTAAATGTTATCTCCTTTAGTTAGAGTGGCCAGCCCCACCATAAATTCTTCAATACCTTATCTATGGGGTAACTCCTTAGTCAATTATATACCCACACTGTCTCTGATGACCTTGGTGGGAGGCAGACTGGGAACTCTTTAGTGATGTGTCAGGCCTAAAACCACACCTCCAGTTAGCCCCTCTTGAGCTATTTCCCAGTGAATCATGGGCAATACACCTGCGCAGTTGATATTAAAAGTGTAAGGTCCCTTGAGCACTGACCACTCCTTAACTCCTCCCTGATCCCACCCTTACTCACCTAGTTAGCATAATTGACCCCTTAAAACTATGCCTGCGGCCTCTGCGAGTTTGCAGGTTCCATAAGAATCTAGCCCGCTGTTCTCTACAGCGTAACAATAAACTTTACAATTTCGGCTTCAAAGTTTGCTTGAGCCTGGTGAATTCCTTCCAGACTGGATGCCAGGAGAGGTATCCCTGGCAGAACCACTTACCCTCCCCCCCCTCCTTATCACCCTTCCCTCTTCATATCCAGGTAGATATGAAGTTCATCTGTCCTTCCTTTCTTATGGCACAATAATATTCCATTACATTCATAAAACATAACTTGTTTAGCCATTCCCCAATTGATGGGTATCCCCTTAATTTCCAATTCTTTGCCACCACAAAAAGAGCTGTTATAAATATTTTTGAAAATATGGGTCTTCCTCCTGCTTCTATGAACTCTTTGGGATATAACCCTAGAATTGGTATTGATGGATCAAATGATATGAAATTACTTATAGCCCTTTGGGCATAGTTCCAGATTGCTCTCCAGAATGGTTGGATCAGTTCACAACTACAACAGCAATGTATTAGTGTTCAAAATTTCCACATTCTTTCCAGCATTTATCATTTTCCTGTTTTGCCAAAATGACTGGTGAGAAGTGGTACCTCAGAGTTGTTTTAATTTGCATTTCTCTAATCAATAGTGATTTACAGCATTTTTTTTCATAAATATCTTTAATTTTTTCCTCTGAGAACACTCTGTTTATATGCTTTTACCATTTTTCAATTGTGAAATGACTTGTATTCTTATAGATTTGACTCAATTCTGTGTATATTTTAGAAATGAGTCCTTTATCAGAGACATTGGTTGTAAAAATTCTTTCCCAATTTTCTTCTTCCCTCTTAATCCTGGATACATTGGCTCTGTTTGTACAGAAGCTTTTCAATTTCATGTAATCAAGGTTATCCATTTTGCATTGTATAATGCTCTCTAATTCCTGTTTGGTCATAAAATCTCCCACTCTCTATAAATCTGACAAGTAAACTATTCCTTGCTTTCCCAGATTGCTTAAAGTATCATCCTGTATACCTAGATCACACACCCATTTAGATTTAATTTTGTTATATGGTGTTAGATAATGGTCTATGCCCAGTTTCTGCCATAGTATATTCCAGTTTTCCCAGCAGTTTTTGTCAAATAATGAGTACTTATCCCAAAACGGAGGTCTTTGTGTTTATCAAAGAGTAGATTATTACAGTCATTGACTGCTGATTTGTATACCCAATCTATTCCATTGATCCACTGCTCTATTCCTCAGGCAGTACCACATAGTTTTTATAACTGCTGCTTCATAATAGAGATTTAAATCTGATATAGCTAGGCCACCATCCTTAACATTTAATTTCATTAGAACCCTTGATATTCTGGCCTTTTTGGTCTTCTACATTAATTTTGTTACTATTGTTTAGGTCTAGAATGTAATTTTTGGTAAATTGGTTGGCATGGCACTAAATATGTAATTTAATTTAGGTAAAATTATCATATTTATTATATTAGCTTGACCCAGCCATGAGTAATTGATGTTTTTCCACTTAGATCTTAATTTATTTGTGTGGAAAGTGGTTTTTAGTTGTGTTCATATATGTCCTGGCTTTGTTTTGGCAGGTAGACTCCCAAATATTTTATAATGTCTACAGTAACTTTAAATATGTTTCTCTTTCTATGTCTTGTTTTTGAATTTAATTAGAAATATACAGGAATGTTAAGGTGTTATGTGGGTTTCTTTTATATCCTACTTTGCCAAATTTAGTTACTATCCCAACTAGTTTTTAACTTGATTCTTTAGGATTCTCTAAGTATATTATCATATCATCCTCAAAGAGTGATAACTTGGTCGCATCTATGCCTAATGTGATTACTTTGATTTCTTTTTCTTCTCTAATTGCTACCACTTTTGTTAACAAATGCTTTATTAACTTCTGGTTTACATCAATCATTTCTGCCAGATTTTGAGTTACAATTTTTCCCCATTTTTCCCCTACCCACCACCACAGAATAGCAGTCCCACAAGATATCCCCTCATCCAATCTGCTTGCTCCAATATCTTCTCCCATACCCCCTTTGACTTTTCCATTACAGCAATGTGAATCTCTGTGCCCCAATGCCTGCACATCTTATCTCCCAATTACATGCAAAATAGTATTAATAATAGTATTTATATATTTGAAACATTTAATTTTATGACCTTGAATTTCAGATCCATTCCCTTCCTCCCTTGTCACCCATTCCCTCTGGGAGGATAAGTAATCCAGTATGTGTTGTACATGTATAGCAATGCAAAACATTACCATAGTAGATATATTGTAAAAGGTTGCTTATAATTCCCTCCCACCCATCCCACCCCCAACCTGGTCCATTCCCTACTTTGATCCTGTCCCTCTTCAATACTGGGTACTTCAAACCTCCCCTCGCCCTAGAATGCCCTCCCCTCTTTCATCCTCCCTCTCATCCCCCTTCCGCCTACTCTGCTTTTGGGTGAGATATCCCATTTACTATGTATGTCATGCTCTCCCTGAGCCAAATTCAATGAGAATATGGTTTTGCCTTTTTGCTTTCCTGTTCTTCCCCTCCCCTGCAACCACTTCCCCTTGTTTCTTCTACATGAGATAGTTTACCCTACCCTGTCTCTCCTCATTTCCTCTTGCCACTTTCCTCTCTTACCTCATAATTTCATCCCTTAATTATCATCCCTTCTCAACAAATTCAACTTGTACCCTCTATCCATGTATAACTGTAAAAATATATACACACATTCACATATGTATTCATATACCCATATACCCTTCTTCCATTATTTTCATATTGAGAAAACTTTCATCAGTCACAGTTGTTGTTTTTCCATGTAGGAATGTAAATAGGTCAACTTTGGTAAGTTCCTTTTAATTTCTTTTCCCTGATTACTTTCTCAGGAATCTCATGCTTCTTGTGTCTGGATGTCAAATTTTCTATTCAACTCTGGTTTTTTCCTCAAGAATGCTTGAAAGTCCTCTATTCCACTGAATGACCATATTTTCCCCTGAAACAAAATACTCAGTTTTGCTGGGTAGGTGACCTTTGGCTTCAATCCCAGCCTTTGTTACTTTTTTTTTACTCCAGCCTTTTACCTTTACCCGGTTGGTATACCTCTGTTTCAGGTGTGTTTCTTGTAAACAGAATATTGCAGGATTGTGGTTTTTAATCCATTCTTCTATCCCCCTCCATTTTATGGGAGAGCTCATTCCATTCACATTCAGACTTATGATTACTATCTGTTTCTTTCCCTCCATCCTATTCCCTCCCCTGTTTATGGTTATATTCTTCTCCTTTTCTCCCTTCCCCTCCTTAGGAGTTTTCCTTTCAACTACTGCCCCCTTCAGTATTTCTTTCTTATGAGACCCCTCCCTTATCCTCCTGTTCCCTATTACTTATTCCCTGCCTTCTAACTACCCCTTTTGTAGCCCTTTCCCCCTCCTACTGACAGTAGGATATTTTTATACTTAATGTGTTATGTTATTTCTTTTTCCCACCAATAGTGACAGGAACAAATCTCATGGAATGCTCCTCTCCCTCCCCTCTTTCCCTCTATTATGATATGATTTGTATATCTTCTCCATATGGTCCTATGCTTAACTGTTTGTGTTATCCCTCCTTCCATGAGATCTAATGAGGGAAAAGCTCGTATAATACTCATCTCTCTTCCTTCCTTCCCTCTGCTATATTGTTTTCATGCCTCTTTGTGTGGCATAATTTACCCTATTTCACTTCATTCTTTTCTCTTCTTCCATTGCAATCTCTTTATAGTCCTTAATAATTTTTTTAAATCATCATTTTGTGTAATTTATACTCATACCCTCTCCTTGTCTATAAACAGTTTGCTCTTATTAAATCAGTGTGTGTGTGTGTGTGTGTGTGTGTGTGTGTGTGTGTGTGTGTGTCTTTTCTTTGTATACCTTTCTATGTCACTCTTGTGTCTCATAATCGGAGGTTTAATTTTCCACTGATCTCTGGCTTTTTCATCGGGAAGGTATGGAAATCTGTTATATCATTGAATGACTGTCTCTTTGCCTGGAAGAATATGTTCAGTTTCTTTACCTAGATGATCCTTGGTTGTAACCCGAACCCTTTTGCCTTGCAAAAAAAACTGTTTTCCACATCCTCTGATCTTTCAGTGTAGAGGCTGCCAATTCTATGAAATCATCATTGTGGTTACTTGATATTTTAATCATTTCTTTCTGGCTGTTTGAAGTATGTTCTCATTTACATGATAGTTCTAGAGTTTGGCCACACCATTTTGTGGACTTTTCAATTTAGAATCTCTTTAATGAGGTGTCTGCTGGATTCTTTCGATAGCTATTTTACCCTCAGGTTGTAGTATCTCAGGGTCTGCTGGATTCTTTCGATAGCTATTTTACCCTCAGGTTGTAGTATCTCAGGGCAGTTTTCCTTGATGATCTCTTGAAAGATGTTGCCCAGGCTGTTTTTATTATGATTTTCCAGTAGGCTTATGAGTCTTAGATTATTTCTCCTGGATCTGTTTTCCATGTCATTTATTTTTCCATTGAGATATTCTACCTTGGGAGTAGAAACAACACTTCTGTGGAAATCTTGCCCACACCACTTCAAAATTATGTAAAAGGGGGATGCTGAACGACCTCTGGAGCTCCAGAACCCACAGAATGACACAGAGAAGATAACCTGAAGCACTCTGGGAGCCAAGCCCAGGACCCTCAGAGTTGGATGTTTTAGCCACAGGTTGGCAGGTCCAGCAGCCAGCTGGATGGACCCCAGAACACCAGCAGCTATGGCATTTCCAGAATTATTAGCACCTTGATGCCTAGGACAAAGTAAGAGGTCAGTGCCCTATGGACTTTGTTACTGGTTGGGAGGAATTGTGGCTTCTTTCCCCTGGGGATGAGAAGTCGCTAAGGAACCAGCACAACTTGTGAGACATTTGCACGTTGCAGCTTCAGCTCCTGACCTGGAAACTGTAAGGGGATCAGGCGATCAGTCTGGGGAATAATAACTCTTGCTTTACTCTTTTTGGATCTGGATTGTGATCTAGGGTAGAGGTTTTTGGGTGTGTGACCCTCTTGCCAGAGTGTGTGGAAGCTTCACAAGAAGCCACCCAACTAATACCTCTGGAAGTTGAGAAAACCCCAGCATTTGGGACAGAAGTTCCGCTGGCTGGTGACAGAGTCCTAATGTGGCAACAAGCCCAAAAGTCAAGTAATTGAGTGGCAACATGCCTAGGCAAAGGAAACAAAATAAAAAGAAAAATGCAACATTAGAATCCTATTTGGGGGGCAAAAAAGATTGAATCATAGAAGAGGAAGAGGACTGAGAGGTCAGAAATCCTGCTTCAAAAGCACCAAAGGAAAATATGAGTGGATTACAGGTCATAGAGGCCCTTAAGAAGGACTTTAAAAATCAAATAAGAGAAGTGAAGGAAAAATTATGAAGAGAAATAAGAAGGATGCAGGAAAAGTATAATAAGGGTCAACAGCCTGACTGAGGAAAACAACACCTTAAAAATAGACTAACTCAAATGGCAAAGGAAGCCCAAAAGGGCAATGAGGAGAAGAAGGCATTAAAAAGCCGAATTTGCCAGATGGAAAAAGAATCTCAAAAGTTCACTGAGGAGATTCATTCCTTCAGAGTTAGACTGGAGCAAATGGAAGCTAATGACTTAATGAGAAATCAAGATGCTGTTAAGCAGATCCAAACAAATGAAAGAATAGAAGGCAATGTGAAATATCTCATGGGAAAAAACACTGACCTGTAAAATAGATCCAGGAAAGACAATTTAAAAATTATTGGACTACTTGAAAGCCATGATCAAAGAAACAATCTAGAAATCACCCTCCAAGAAATTCTCAAGGAAAATTGCCCTGATGTTTTAGACCCAGAGGGTAAAATAGTGGTTGAAAGAATCCACCAATCCCCTCCTGAAAAAGATCCCAAAAAGAAAACTCCCAGGAATATTATAGCCAAGTTCCAGAATTCCCAGATCAAGGAGAAAATACTGCAAGCAGCCAGGAAGAAACAATTTCAATATTGTGGAAACCCAATCAGAATAGCACAGGACCTGGCAGCTTCTACACTGAGGGATCTAAGGGCATGGAATATGATATTCCAGAGGGCTAAAGAGCTGGGAATGAACCCAAGGGTCACCTACCCAGCAAACCTGAGTATTTTGTTTCAGGGGAAAATATGGTCATACAGTGGAATAGAGGACTTTCAAGCATTTTTGAGGAAAAAACCAGACTTGAATAGAAAATTTGACATCCAGACACAAGAAGGAATAGATGCCTGAGAAGGTAATCAGGGAAAATAAATCAAAAGGAACTTATCAAAGTTGAGTTGGGAACTGAAATGATGCCATTGGGGAATGGTTCAACAAATTGTGGCATGTGTTTATGATGGAACATTTTTGTGCTATATGAAGGGAAGAACAGGATGCTCTCAGAAAGACATAGAAAGACTTACAGAAGCTAATGCAGAGTGACCTGTACTGTGTACAAAGTAACAATAATATTTTGCAATGATCAACCTATGGATGACTTACCTATTCTCAGTAAGACAAAGTTCCAAATTCACTCAGATTGGCTTATGATATGAAATGCTATCCATCCCTAGAGAAAGAACTAATGGTGTCTGAATGCAGACTGAAGCACACATTTTATTTTTCTTGAGTTCTTTTCTATGTTTTTTTCAAAATATTTCTAAACTAGAAATATTTTGCATGACTACATATGTATATCCTATATGGAATTGCTGGATTTTTTTTTTTTTTTGCTTTTTGAGGGCTATTAGGGTTGAACAACTTGCCCAAGGTCAAACGGCCAGGCTTTTGCTTTGTGTGTCAAGTATCTGAGGCCGGATCCGAACTCAGGTCCTTCTGACTCCAGGGCTGGCACTCTACTCACTGTGCCACCTAGCTGCCCCAAATTGCTGGAAGTTTTAATTAACAGGGTGGGGAAGGAGGAAAGTGAGAATTTCGAACTCCAAAGTTTTCCAAGTAAATGTTAAAAATTGTTTTTACATGTAATCAGGGGAAAAATAAAATACTTAACACAATAAAAAAACAATTAAGGATTATTCCTCTGTTATATACCCAAAACAACTCTTCTCCATGATCATTTAAATATATTGATAACAAATTAGCCATTATATTTGGCAATTTTTTTCAATACTTTTTAATGCAATTTGGGGAGCTTAATTACTTGAACTCAATGAGGGACACCAGATATTTCTTTAGCATCCATCATTTATATCCTCCCCAGTGATTCTCAGCCTTCTCATAGTCAAACATTATAATCATCCTATCTACCCCTATCAAGAGTTCTATTCCTTCACTGGTCCTTCTTCGGAACTAATCATAGCCTCGTAAAGTCTATTTTTTTTTTGTTATCTTCACCCTTTTGCTAGTGGCTACAGTCCCAGAATGTCTTCCAGGTGTTGTGTTGACTATGCCTTGAGGCCCACAGGGGACCTTTATGTCTGGTCCTTGAATGGGGTTTAGCTGGTGCTACAGGAGTCTGTAGGTGTCTGGTGGCTTACCTAGTCCTGAGCCGGTATCTTAGTGGTGGCATCTTGCAGTGTGTTTGGGATGTGTGGAGTTTTTCTGTGAACCTTCAGGGCTATACTGGAGCACCTAGGAGTCTGCCCCTGTAGGATGACACTGTACCCTGGGATGCATGGAGATCAGGCTAGTGGAAGATGCTAGTATAGGGCAATGCTGAAACACTTGGAGGTCTGTCCACCACAGGATGACTGCCCCCCCTTACAGAAACACACAGTGGTTCTTGGAACAGGAGTCTGTTGGTTCTCCTGGCTATGCTAAAGTATGCTTGACTGCTGGGGTTAGCATTTACCTACTCCAGTGCACTGGTACTCAGGCACTCTCTCTCTCTGCTTTTCTGAGATCGGGTTTGCTGCTTGCTTGGTTGAATACTTCCTCTCTTTGTATTGTATTTCCCTTTTACACCAGCGAGATAAATCTTGCTTGCTATTTTGTGGTTGATTGCTCTTTTGCTGGTGAATATGGGGGAGCTACAGTGATTTACTGAATAATCCTTCATCTTGGCTCCTAGAAGTCAAGTCTACACTACTTTTTGACATACTACAACTGTGATTTCCACTATTTTCCTAGAAGCTTTTTTTCCCCATGGATTCTCTTTAGGTACATTGATTATACATTTGAAAAGACCTGCTCTTTATATGATAAAGCCACATATTGACTCATTGGATTCACTTTTTTACATGAAATAAATTAATCGTTGTAATCATAGTAAAAGACAGTGAATGATGACATTTTAAATGATCAGATTTTTAAAAAAATTGTAACCTTTAAATTGAATAAAAATTTAACAATATCCTTT